>LQRL01174298.1:2598-17037 GCA_001703475.1 Hydroides elegans
ACCTTGAGATTATGAGACTCACGCGCTGCCTACTGCGCCATCGAGGCAAGCGCAGGTCGTATTTGGATTGTCTTTTCTTAATGAAAATTATTAAAAAAAAACTATCTGATATGATACGTGCTAAAATGAAATCTTGCAGTAAATAGTTTCAATGAGTAAACCATTAAAATTCGGGTTTGAGTCGGGCAGAACTATTGTTGTTTTCATCCATTTTTATCTGTAAGAAATATACTCAAGGATTATGCTAAAACAAGTTTTGATTGATTAAAGATTTACTAAACATTTACCTGTTTTGACAATCATGGAATATGTTTATCTACAAGATTTATGTAGTGTTTTTATTTTATTTAAGTGCACTATATTGAAAAAAAAACGTATAGTTAGTTTATATGTATTCTTTGTTCGTTTACAAAAGGTATATGAGATACAATTTGAATCAGAAAAAAAATATTGCGCATGTATTAAAAAAATGTTACACAACAATTACTATGGTTCAATTGCCTAGTTGACCCAGCAGATGCATCGAATAGAAAAGAGAAAGATACGATCAGAACAATCAAAACTTTATTTAGAAACATAATCAAAAAGTTATCATAACACTTTTATCTTTGTAAACGCTGGTTATTACAGTTTGAGTGGAAATAATTGTTTTCTTAGCGATTTAATCGAAAACGCGCACATAAAAAGACACATGCATTTAATATCAGATGTTAAGTATACAGATGCTTTGCTGCAAAATTAGTATTTGGCCGAATACATATTCAGACGAATGAAATAGATGAGATGTGATTCTATGTGTAAAAATAGACAAGGAGCAACTACTGAGATATCAATGTTATATTTTAAATCGAATTTACGAATTGGATCGCCAACAAAAATATAAAAAAACCAAATCGGTTTCATTATAGCAGGACCGACATAGGAAACAAATATTTTTGAAAGGAATAATATTCAATTTGTCTGGGTTCGTCCACACAACGTCGCCTAGTCTATTAGATCTAGCTGCAGAATGATTGGTGACTGAATATGGACTTCTATATTTATAAAGAATCAATTGCCTGATGTCTTCTCTTCACATTTAGATATCGGGTTATTGTCCATGTATTTGAAACATTACCACTATTCTGGCTTTTGTGCAGTTTTAATAGCATTTTTCCTCTATAATGACACCGGTTAAACGCAGTATCATGAGATACTGCCTTTTAACAGTCAACTGTGTAATGCTATCATATAGAGTTACCAATTTTCTATGTCGTGAAAAGCGGGTTTATCAAGCCAAGCAAAAAAGTCAACAATTAGGACGAGTAATAGCCCAATTGCTGAAACTGTTCCCTTTGTATCTCATTCACAGTTCATCACACAAATAAACCTACGAACAACCCTTTCTAAACACATGGTTAAATATTCATAACTTTAATTGTCCCTTTTCAGAATAAGGTTGTTGGTTTTGTCAAAAAGTTATTTTCTCGTGAATAATCATGTGACTAAAGGCAGTATGAAGGTTGTTATTTCTTTTTATAAATGGTGAAAGCATCGGTTGCATTACCATACACAACGTCATTACGTTTAAATAATGGGTTTAATGATGGTAAAGCCATGCGGATTTGTGTATTATTTCTACAATTTATTTGAATGCGGCTATACAACTAATGCTTATTCTATATTAATTGTTTTATGTGTATTAATACATATAAAACTACAAAAAAGGAATAAACTTTAACAAAAACCAGACTGCCAACGTTTTACAATGACATATGAAAGATGTCAGGTAAATATATTACAATTCTCAAAGCATAATTGATTCTTAATTTACATGCCTTATTCATTGAGTTCCGCTATCCATACCATTTTTCCTTTTGTCAAATTAACATTAAATCTAAATATAACTTTAACTTTTATTCAAATAATGTTTATAGACCATATAATTGCATTTCGTCTATTATTAAAACAGGATAGAAGTCCAAGATGCAATGATGCGGGCTTATGAATATTGCTAGGGACACGAAATTGATAGTGTAAATCTAGCGCATTGTAATTATTGAAACCTTAGAAAACTAGAAAAATGACTTGTCTCGTGTTTATACCAAGTATGATATAATATGTTGAAAGATGATTAAAATACTACTTATATTGTTTAATTATTTAAGGTAAATAATCAAAGGTCTAGTTATCCATGGAGGTGATAGTTTTTTTTCGAAATCATAAGATTTATATTTAAGATCCTCGAGAAAAAATGCTTGAAATACAAAACTATCATACACAGTGTAACTGCTAATTAAGACCGTTCCAAAGCTACTTATACCACGCACATTTAACACCATAAACTTCTCTCATCGCATCACGGTGCGTCTTTCTGGCGTCAAAGCGCACTCAGAATCAGTGATCCGTGACAATGCAGAACGCTAAATCGTACTAAATGACGCTATTGAGATGACCGAACGACCTTCCGCTTGTGAATATGCCAGCTGTCAAGCGAAGCGCATACGTTGCGTACTCTAGTTTAAATAAGTTAATTGAAATAACGTAACATTTGTTTAAATTGTAAATTTTGTAGCTTATATTTTGAGCATATATGACGGGATAACCGAATGAACTCAGTCGCCACTGCGTATATGTCAGCTTTTCGAAAGAGCACAGATATACGTTGTGAACCTCTAGTTGGAATAATGAATAGAAACTATTGCAACTATTAGTTGAGAAGCGCGTTTAGAAGTTACACTCATTATCATACGTAAGCATATATTTTAAGTCATTTTTATAAAATAAAGGTAAGAAATGCAAGAGAACCACGGCCAGAACACACATGGCGTTACTTAATGGGTTCACAGGCAGTGAATGCATACCCTCAGACGCGCTTTATCTGGAGCTATGTTTTATCCTATGATTTCATATGCTTTAACGTATATTTCGACGTTTTTTTTTTGCTATCGATTTTTTAAAAATTGCCCGTTTATACATTGTCAAAGAACCTTCAAATATAAGTTAAGTTCAACTTAAATATTGTTTTCTGACACCGAGCTTTAATGTAAGATCATAAACGAAAATGTATTTAAACAGTGATAAAGTTAGTTGTGATAGATTGACTAGAATATTAAATATGTTTGACCAACCGCCAAAAAACTTGTGGCCTATACAGAAGGCCGCGTTCACCCTCTCCGAAAAAAGCTCAAAACCCATATTTTGCGATTTAAACTTCGTATTTGTATAAAACATATAAGTTTATCCCTTCTGTTCACCCTGAATTATGCGTTTTTATTTCGAGTGAACGCACCTTAACAGTTTTATATTATTCAGTTAATTATGCGATATTCGAAATCTGATTTGAAACTTATTTAGAACTTGCGGTATTCTGTACTACTTTTTTCACTGTTCCAATTTGATAAATAATTCGTTCTCTTTCGCAATAAAGCTGTTGTGATAATAGCTAACACATTTATTTTTTGAGAAATATGTCTTGGTGTGCGCTTCACATTTACTAATTATTCAATGATGTGTACTTGATCGTTTGTCTGGTCGATGATAATGATGAGTTCATAGTTTTCAACGTTCAGTGTATGCATTGAACTGTAGAAAGTAAGCGCAAATCTTTGAAGCTCCGCGTGGGAATTTTTCATGGGACGTAACGGTGGCTAGACCTTAAGGCATGTTCCTATGTGTTAATGAGTTGCTAAACGTGGGTATCTAAAACAACAGCAAACATAATTGCATCGTAGGGTTAACTGAGCAGACAATTACGTCCAAAAGAGCATAGCTTATTTGACTTCGAATGGTGAGAAAATACATTTTCAAAATACATGGTATCAATGTCAATGACTGGCGTGGATAAAGAATATATTGAAGGGAGTAATGGTAACAAATAAGAATTGATTGGTATAACATATTAGAGCAAACAAAAGGGGGCGTGTGAATCCGCGCTTAGATTAGATATATTATTTGGGCCATCATTATGCACTATAGACAAATTTAATTTAACTTGCATCTAAATACAATATATTAATAGTTCTGCTGTAACATACATGTAACAACCCTCCTTGTAATTCCACATGTTTTCTGTTTTCACACGCGCCGCTATTTAAAACAACATCAGTTATCCTGTTAAATCGCATAACAAAAAGCTACTGTTCTCCATTTCTATATTTGAATATTCTTTTGTTAATAACCCGCTCCTCCCAAAATAACCCGAATACAATGCTCGCCCTTTGATGTAAAATTCTCTCTCTGATCGCGGGGCTTTAGAAGCCGGGTAATTAATATTGCAATAATGCAAAAATAGTTTTAATTTCCTCATAAGTCACGTAACCCTAAACGCCTATGATGTATTTAAAACCCTTGCTGCATCGCATTTGAGTTACAAAAGAAGGCAGGTGAGACTTGACTTCATTTGGGCTCAGGGCAACCAAGAAAGGTGGCAAAGGTGTCCAACAGTACACGTCAAAAGATGAGCTTAATTCATCCCGAAAAACGGCAGCCCCTTTAAAAGAGCCACAGGTTGAGGGAATACTATGCAAGTGTCATATTTTATGATTTGAACCCTTAACTATAATTCCTTTTAATGACAGTTATAACAATGCCCGATGGGCGGGGTATTGAAATATAATTATGATATAATGAATTCTTTTGCATGGACTATTTTGTTGCTAGCAGGGGTAACGCTTGAGGGCGAGCGCGGGGGGCCGTCACAAATAAAATGCATCAAACCAAATACATTTAAAACAATTTCCAAAATTGAGGATACACCCCCATTAAAAACTAACAAAAAGGAGGGCAGTCATTATAGACGCATAAATCTTTGATTTTTGAAGTGTGAGCACATTTCTAGGAGTGTTATTAATATCTGTTGTAATCTTGCTGACCCCCGTGCAATGCCTATGTCACGTCAATGCCAGGGGACTACACCAAGCATGACACCTTACTATAGAGATTCCCCATTATTCTAGGAGTACCTTTCCTAGAATTACTTGCATTTTCAATCATAACTGTAAAATGTAAATAAAAAGATGATTGCATACTGTCACTGTGTTTTAAGTGCTTGAGGGCAAATGAGAAACAATCTCTGTCCTCCCATATCATTGTAAGGTTTATTAGAATTTAATTAAATTCCAGGATTGAATTTCCTGATCATTCTAGATGAGGTGTGCCTTAATCTATGTACATAACGTCTTAGGTATTTTGACACTCGATTGTTGTAATTTTTTACACGAAAATGGTCTTTTCTAATTATTATTGAAATTGAAGGATGATATAAACAAAAGCGGCAAATTACATTGAAATTAGATTTGCTCTAATTTGACATCTCAAGGATCGTTGAAGAAATAGCATAGTGAAATATATCGTGGTAGATATTAAGAAATAAATGGGACATATGATTTTGTAGATATACATTGTATACGTGCATTATTCGAGAAAAAAGAAATATAATGGATATACAATATAGAGGAAAACGTCCATGCGATACAGACATATCCTGAATTTAGGTAAGTCATTTGTCGGGAATCTCACCATAAAAATGTGAGAATTACTTTTTTTCTGTTCAACTGGATGCATATTGTAATACTTGGTATAGTATATGAACATGCTGTCATAATTAATAACATATAAATCTCTTACAGTTTTTCTGTAGGTAATAGTGTCATTTGCCATTTAGGTTCTGTTCCTGGATAAATTTTGCACCGAACTTTTCGTGCGTCAAAATTGATTAAATATTAAAAAGGTATGTTTAAGCGCAAAATCAAAGAATAACAAATGGTGTAATAAACATTTTAACGAATTATATGTAACGTTAGCGTCAATTATAAGTTACAAAATCACAATATAAATCAAATTGTATTATTCATCAAAGGTCATTTTCCAGCTAATAAAACAATGATCTCTTCGAGTAAATAAAAAAAAGTAAACTGAGTATAGTAATTCAATCACAATTACTACTCAATTCTATACTAGGTGACATGAATTTTCGCGGCGTTATATACATAAAAATGAAAAAAAGAAACGAAATGAGCCTTCCATGTTTTTATTTAATACAACACTGATGACCACGCTTCGAGCAAGCCAAGTATTACAAAAATGGGGTCCGTTTCAATTTTCACAAAAAAAAAAAAAAGATACGAAAACACACTGATTTATCATACGCATAAGTTGAGCAGATTATTCCAAACGGTTTCTGTGGCATTTGTGACGAATGACTTGATTTCAAAACTTGATCGATCATGTTCGTCGCACGTAATTAATTAAATCTACTCATCCACTTTTGTCTTTTTGTGCGCGAGTTAATGAGCACCTCATGAGCTGTTCCTCACAAAGGGTGTTCCAACCAAATCCTAGCTGGCTTGGAATTTTGAGAAAGTATTTTTTTGCTTGGAATGTTGAGGTCTTAATAAGAATGATAAGATAATAAAGACATTAGTTTTAATAATAACTAAAACTGTTTATAAAGAGCAATATATAAGAAAGTTATATTCACCATTAATATATCAACAAAATTTATTGTTCTGCTCCGAGTTTGCTAGAAAAGCAGCATCAGTTCATCTGGTTAGGAAAACGAGAAGAACTTTTTGCAAATTAGTTATGTTTAAAAAGTATCATTTTGCTGTTGTTCATATCCAAAACTTAGTAAAATGAGTTCATAGTTTATTTTTGGACAATTTTTCGTGGGTTGCTCTTTGCGTGTGTATATTAAAATATTCGCAGAGCTTTTTTTAGAGAAGGCGTGGATGGATGAACTGTTACGAATGAATGCGCTCGGTTCAGGGTTTGTGTTTCATAGAGAATGACGGATGATAATTTCGGTGATGCATGATATTGTAGTGATTTTGTTTTGGTTGATTGTTGCTTATAAAGCAATACTGGTATCCATAGTGATTATTGTTTTGGAGTCGTTAATGGATGGAATAAGAATGTTTTGTGGTATAATATTCTGTATAAAGCAAAGCCATGTTCACCTGAAACAGGCCAAGAGAACACAAAGCCGGTTCGTTATGTTTTTCTACTTATTTCACTTGCAAGTTTAAAGCGCATAATTTGTATTTGTGAATCATGCGCTTTAAACTTCATGTAAAATCGGTATAAAACACTACGAACCCGCGTTGTGCTATTTTTTTTTCGGTGAACGCGGCTTAAGACTGTGGAGTTTTTGTTCTAATCATTAATTCAGTAAATAATTTTGAAGCGGTCACACATCGCATCAGTCATACGTACATGTACACTTCTCTGATAGCTAAGGACGAACACCAAGATCCGCAACCGGCCATATTTTTCTATATAGGATAAAGTACGAGGTCAGTCCATTAATTGAAATAGTGTACCGTTCCAAGGCGCAGCTGAGGCACCTGTGCAATTTCTGTGAATTTCGTTCGTCTTTCCATGCATTTTATTCGTCTGACAGGTTCATTTCAACTTTACTGATTGCCGCCATATATCATCTTTGTCCATCAGTTGCTAAAATGATGGTTTTCACGGAGCTCTCATTTTATCGTCAAATACGTCAAAAAGTCACTTGTGTTGCATAAATAACGATTGATTTCAGGTATCTCACTGTCGCAAAACGACAAATAAATGAAGACAGTTATTGACAATTGTTCATTTATCGCCCACTCCGAAAGATTTCTAAAATAAATCATGCCAAATAAATGTGACGCCACAAACTGATCAAACAAGACAATAGAGACTCATATCGTCCTTTTATTACGGAAAACAAAAGATGGACACCCTGTGTAATTTTCAACAGCGTGATTTACTTACTTCATGCAGTGGCGCTATGAGATTTATGAACCTTTCAATAAAACCTAATTGGAGTTGTCATTATTTATTTCAAGAGTAAAAGGCACGATATTAACAATAGAATCCGTAAGTTTTATCAAGTATGAGAAGAACTCAGTAAAATGCTTTATTTATTATTTTTTTAATCGCGTTTATGTTATAAAAATTATGTCCATGAAATAATTAAAATGTGTCAGATAATCCTTATAGAATATTTTAGATAAGAATTTGCATTCGAAATGGCCAAAAGTTTAAAATGATGCGCACCTTTTTTGACTTCTTTGCAAAATTGGTGGAAATTACATGAAACAAATAAAAAGCATTATATAAAGCAGCACATGTTCTTGTGTATTAGATAGGCGTCTAATTTGTATTTGACCTTGCCTAATATATGTTAAAACGTATTTTTCATATATCGAAAACTTGAATAAAACACGCGAGTTCGTTAAAGACAACGATTTTGAAAGGGCCAAAACAGCATTTGTTTTTATATATTATGATTTAAATAAGTCCTCAATATTTGTTTCTCCTTTTATGCGCAATACAAATCATCAATTGATAAAATAATAAACTTAACCATGAATGAAATCAAAAAAATATTATGTCAACAGTATATTGGGGGTCAATCAATCAACTAAAATAATTACACTACCATTCATTGTCATAAAAATGTGTGAAAAGACAAAGGTAAATTGTTATCAGATGTGACAGAACATACTGCGATATGATTATATCCCGCAACTGCCTTTTCTTATACTCTGATTTGGAATCAGTTAATATTCCAGTCAACAGTAATTGTTTAGCAATGATTTGTTTCCAACAGCTTGAATGAGCGTTTAACTAACTGTACAATTATGAATTTTTGTCAACACATGGTAATTAGAAAGATTAATTAGAAGATTTGATGCCCTACCAGGTTGCGCGTTTATATGCGGCGACAGCTATTTCTTTATAACATTGTGTTCTTATAAAAGTTACAAACATTGAAGCATATCCAAACAAAATGTTAAAATCTGTTTCCACATTAGAAAATTCTGTAGAATTTCTAATCGATTTTCATTTTAATTTCGGATGATTTCTGTTGAAATTAACAAGTTTTAAAATAACATTTGATTGTTATTTTGTTAGCAAATGGCCATGTAAAAATGTTTTTGTTTTTTTTTGTTTGCGTGAATGCACCTTACGAATTCTATATTTGCCTGGCATTCCCGAAGACAAAATGATAAAATGATACTTTAGAAATGGAACTTTGTAAACGTGGGATAAAAAATGATCATTTATTCAAACCAAACCAAATTATTGAATAATGCGCGGATTAATATTTTCGAGTGAGCGGGGTTAAGTTTGGCTCACACAATATAAAGATCATGTAAAACACTTTTAAAAAACTCCAGTAATATTTTTATTATTACAAGATATTAATGCAATCGGACGATTTCGACATAACATATTAATTTATTACACATGCCGTATTATTATTTCTAATCCGAAAACGAATAGAACCATTGTCATTTCGTTCAAAACAAAAACAACAGTTGCATTTCTTAAAAAAACACAAATTTCCCCTAAAAAAGCCATCCATAACATCAACATTTTTGCCCCCACCACCAAACAAATTGATCACACTGATGTGAATTGCAAATTACGATTGGTTCGTTGGCACAAATGGAATTAGCTTGGTTGCCACGGGTAACAACCATTACACTAAGCAGAGGGCCCTTGGGATCCTTTTGGGAAAAGGACATACTCTCGCAACTGGCTTTGGCCAGCCCGCGTGCCCTAGGGTACACCCAAATGAGCAATAAGTGTGGTCCTGTAATGTCTCAAAATTTAATCGGGCTTTCCAGTTCGCAAACACTTTGCAAATTATGGAACCGATTTTTATATTCCACTTGCCCCTAAGCAGTACCCCACAAATAAGACTTTAGAAAAAGGACATTTTGCTCAGGGGCACAACACTAGGTAAATCATTAGACCTCTTCCTTATTACTCTTCCAAAATTGTGTTTTCGGGGGGTTTATGACCCCTTCAATCGATACGGGGTTCGTAGCCGGAATTGGAAACTGTCTATTGGGTGGGTCTTATCAGGGAAAATTATCCATTGACCCTACGGCGAAAGACGAAGTGGTTTGCGCAAGAAATATGACTGCTGATGCACCGTGATTGTATATGGGTGTTGTAAGGGCTCCCAAAATGTCCCAACCTTTATGAAAGCGAAGGGTATAAATCTGTGACACTTGCTGAAATTGGATCCAGAAAAATTCATTATATGATAGCGAAATTGGATGATAAAAAATATTGATGAACTATAACAGCGATATTGCTATGAAAAAAAATGAAGAAAAGTATTCCTTTCTTAATAATTTAATAACTCAATAATACGTTATCTGAAGCAATATTCTTAAAGCAGCATTTTAGCTGTACATTGATAATAAAAGCAAAAAAGGCTTCATCACTTGTTTTTGCCATTTTATATCAATATAAAATGTGATATAAGAATATAAATGGGTGTAATCACTGCACACTTTATTTGACTATACTGATTTCCAAATATCTTTCAATGTAACGAATAAATTCAGGTTGGCAAAACCGTTTAGAGGCCCTCTACAATAATTGTACTAATTTATAAGACAAACAAATTGATATGATGAATGTGTGCAATTTTGTAAATTGATTTGAGCAAATGAATATTTCAATTCGCAAGTGTGATAGGAAATATCAAACCACCATCACAACATTTGAGAATACACTTCCCAAAAACTCATTGCGCGCTGGGCCATATTTGATATTCCCGCCCTATTGTGATGTTAATTACATCCACAAGAACATGGTTCCTCATTATGCTTTGTTTTGAAAAGGTTATATAGCAAGACAATACCTTTAATTGTTATTTGCTGTGATACATTTATCCACAGGTGCATATAATACACAGTGCCATTTTGTTCTGTGAAATTCAAGCCGAATCTATTAGCATCCCATCGGGTTATAACGGGTCTGTCTAAGCACCTCTTACGTTTGACCTTTATTTGCAGATTGTTCATTTAAAATGCCAAGATTTTTTTGTTAACAATGTGAAGTCAGAATTTATGGACCAACGCCTCGATACAGTTATTGCATTGTGGTGTCATATCAAAATGAACAGGAAAGTCTCAGGTTTGAAATAACACTACATTATCACTTATACTGATGGATCTTATTTCAATCGAAAACTATTTACTTTATGTCTTAACTTATTACATGGAATTATGTCTGCTATTTCGATTCAGACAATATTTTGATTAAATATTTTGACTTGATAAACCGTTCAATTTATATACATTTGGATGAGTAAAGTATCTTTGGTAAATTATATTCTATTATCAGTTATATCAACAACGAGTAAAAGTTTTGTTGCACCCGAAAATATCGCATAAATACAGAATATTCATATCTTCAGCATTTTAAGTATTTATTGCTTAAACATTTAAACCATAATGTAACTTTTAAGATAACAACAGGTAACCTGGTCCTTGATATAAATTGCTTAATGATAACCAACAACTGCAACAAGAATGATTATATCATGACTTGATTCACACATCATTTTACATAAGGTTCTCACCTTTTTTTCAAATATTGCAAATGTTATAAATGAATAATTAGGTTTACACAAAAATATTGTTGTAACATATATTGTACACGTCTTTGAAAAGAAGCTACGAAAAGTGGTCCCATAGGTAAGTCTTAACTCATATGGGGTGGCAGTATTAGAACTCATAATAATTGCTTCACGAAAGAACACATGCCAAATATACAGTTCTTTGCATCTCAATTGCAACTTGAGGTCGCTTTTGTATGTATAAGCAGGAAATTGTGTTTTAACAAGTAGGCACATTTTCAAAGGCAAGAATAAAAATCAAAACAATGAATTTCCTAGTACCCTACGGTGTCATAACATCTTAAGTATCATTAACATAAAAATTAAATGAAATCAGAGAGTTGTTCCGAAAATCTTTTTACTGAATGTGGCCAAACAATAAAATAATATCAATGCAATGGTTTGCTATGCGATGTTAGCTTTAATTAACATGCTCTATTGTAGATATTTTTGCAAGTATGCCATCGAAAATAAATGGGCGTGAAAGGAAAGAAAGTTGTTTTTAAACTTTGGAATCGTACAAAAATACATAAATATTATGGCGGAAACATATTTTTAATCACACAGATTACTGAATGAAATTATTTTATTTATGTTGTGTTTTTATTTTGTGAAATCATTTGCTTGAAAGTAGTTTCGCTGGTTAATTATCCCACTTACACTTGTAACTAAGTATGAACCAAACAGCGAAAATATTATTACAATAGAGAGAATGTAACATATAAAACATGTTTATATTGTCTAAAGATGCTTAGTGTAATAAGACGTATTTACTACCTCGTGGGAAAGATCATCGTTATAAATATTAAAAGGAATGTTTTGAGCTGTTTGAATCTTACAAACCAGTTGTAACCTTCTTGTAACCTTTCGCATGCAATGCCATCGTTTTTAGCACATAACTAATAACATGAATAAGCTTAACCTTAACATCAAACGATCACAACTTCTAAGGAATCGGAACACAAAAAAGACTAAGGAATTGCAGGCATTTTGATATTTGATGAATCGACCTAACTGACCAATGCCCTTTTTATTCCCAATTTATTTCCTATTTATTCTCCAAATTTGTGACCAATGCTGAACAGGCCTCGCCGTAATGCCCGCCGGGCAATATTTCTAAAGAAGACAAAATATTTGGACGCAGCTTGGACATTTGCATAAAAAAGAAAGGTTTTACCCGCCGCACAAATTTCATGTCCTTTTGAACAAAATCACCACAAAATGCGCCCAAAAGTGAAATGAATGTATTATGCAGTGAGGGGCTCATAGAGGTTAATGGCGGCCCATTGCTGTTATTTCAACTGCAATTATTCCGCTATTCCATCGCTTTGGTGTCCGTATTCATGGCGACGCACCATATTCGGTATTATCTAACATGAAGGGTTTAGGTATATGGTCATATTTGAAGCTTTTCGAGTTTATTTGCCAAAAAAAAAAACTTACATTCAAAAGTATGCCTTATGGGAAATCAAGAAAAATACATAAGGGCACGTTGCGTATAAAAAAAGTTAGTTGCGATCTGAGATTGCCATCAAGAATACATTATAAAACGTTATTAGTGAAAACAGCTCGATAAAACCTTTCAATGTGACCAGGCCCATATTCTGTATTATTAAACATGAAGGATTTGTAAGTTTTGTGTCGCTCATTTGTTTCTGGTCTAGTTCACTGCTATGATCCAAACCCTCAAGGGGAAGGGGGAAGGGCACCGCAAGTACAAGGGATGCTACCTTCAATCAGTCTCTTTTAAGCTTCATTATTCCGCCAAAATCAAATTCCGCAGAATGAGAGCGCAGCCGAATTGCGCCGCTTTGTAGCTCTGCAACAAGACAAAAGCCAATCAAATGTCGCAATAGAAATGTCGCTCGAAATGGGCTGTGTTGGTCCACCGCGGTTTATTTTAGATAATAAAACATAGAGTGACGCCATAGAAACGTTTCGCGACGTTCCTGAATGTAAAGTGTATATGTGAAAACATATATTAATATGACGATGTTGCAATCAGATGTGGAACTAATATGCTATACCAGAAATAAGTTGGCGCCCCGTTCGCACTTGTTTGTTATACTTAGACTATATATAAGCTCTCTGACTATATCATAAATTGGGCGCTAACTCCACCTTTTTAAATATTTTCTGGATCCGCTCCTGACAATGGTTTAAATGCTAAAACGGCACTTAGGATATATTTTTCTTTAAATATCCGACTGGGTCATATTCAAGTCAGATGAATATCAATGTTTTGACATATGACGTATGAATTCGGTCTTGCGACATTGGTTCAGCATCACCTTTAGTGGACAGGACGCGCCTCAAAATGATGGACTTCAAATTGAAAGAGACACTTATGAATCACGCTTTTAACTTTGACTAGATTTGTGTGATCTAGCGTAAGAACTTTCGGTGTGTTTTGGGATGTAAACCTGTTCATTTGCATCAGGCGCTTCGATATATCAAATATAATTTTGCTATGTCTTGAATAAAAATATATGTGTTTATCCATTGTTTTTTTATTATAGGTCTGAATATTTTTTGTTGCTGTTGTATTTAGCCTTGCATTTAATCTGTCTATTTTTGAATTCTAGTAACATCGCATTATTACCAGTTGTGTCAGATGTAAGCAACACTATTTTTCATTGAAAAGGTACATGTGTCAGTATTACCAAAGACTCATGACTAAAGTACATATAATCGTTGTAGAATCGAGCTCAAAAAGCTGCAGAATTAAAATAATGTTCGTTTGGTGCAGTGGCCCCTGGACCAATAAGGGGACGACCTTTAATTAAAGGCCGTCTTATAAAATGTACACCTCCCTTCAATATGGTCATCATAAACAGTGATTTTGACACTTTCGCCCTAACGACCTCGATCCATTTTGGGGAAAAATACATCGGTCTTTTGCAAAAGATACTTCCGTCCCTAAAATATTTGGGGCCGATTTTCATGTATGTATACATTCATACATAAATGAACATACATAATATATACATACATAATTTTATATTTTGTTTTGACAAATCATGTTTCACTTTGCGAGATAATCTGCT
>LQRL01174298.1:27668-39998 GCA_001703475.1 Hydroides elegans
GAATATACTCATTTTGTAGAGCTTTCAGAAGGACTTAAAACATTGGAGTATCTATTCTTGCGGGCAACATTTTGCTGGCAGCGATATTCGAGCTTTCCTAACTGGCAAACAAAGAATAAAGTTTTGACTTCAAGGAATATTATTTCATCACTTTAAGCTGCAAATGAATTCGTGTCATACAGAAATAAGTAATGTTAAAACAACTTCTAAGAATCGTTCTTTGGGTAATCTCCTGTAACATAAAAACTTCGAAAATTTTATTGGTTTGACGGAATCTAATTTTTCAAATTATTGAGCATTATTTTATTAAAATAAGATATAATCAATTTAAAAGATATAATAAAACATTGTTTACCTTTCATTTTACGTATTATCTCTAACAAATATACACCCTTTTAGTACTCATCCCCTATTTGTCCAAAATTCGTCAAAAGTCCCTTCTGATATTGGTGTATACTTGCAATCATTGAATTCATAATATAGGCTTTAATGTTGTTTTAATAAAAACTATAATAACTTTGCCTTCTGTTTTGTAGTACTAGGTTTACGTATGCGTGATGTCATAATTTTACCTTTTTTACGAAACTAAAAATACCACTTTAATGAAATGGAAAAATCTATAAAAATGAGGTCCCTTATTTGCGGTTTCTTCTTATAAAATACTTATATATGTGGAAAAATAAAATAGCCAAACGTCATATTGATAAAATTTATTTAGTCTTGCAAAAGCATTTTATGAACAGAACTAAAAATCTTAACAGAAATATATCACATTTAAAAGGTAACTAATGCATTCTACGAACGTATAAAAATTATATTTAAGACACATGAAAACTACATCTGTTTATATTTACACGTATGTTGAAACAAACCGTTTATCATGGAAGACGAATTTAATGTCATATATACTATAAGAATGCAAACTTAAAATACTAACAGCATATTCAAAGAAATACATTAAATAACTTATCACTTGCACTCTCAATATAAATCGAAAATAAAATTAATAGGACAATTCTGAGGGCCCGAAGCATGGGTCACCCTTTCTTATGTTGTATTGCTGGTAACTTGAACCTTAATCCAGGTAGACTTTTACGATCCATTTTTAGATTTCAAAGCAGGAAAATAAACGGTTTCATAACACGTTTCAAGGCGTTCCATTAATTGTGCTTGAACCTAAACAGTAAAGAAACAATGAAACTATCAATTGACTTTCACAACTGTGATAACTGTCTAAGGATGAATATCCCTCATATTTTAAGCATATTTTAAGCAGTTTACTATATGGCACTGAACAATAAGTAATTCGTCATTTTTTTTTTCGTATCCGAATATGAAGCACATTTCAATTTGTTGTTCGATATAAGCAAATCAGTACATTATATTATTAAATCTTGAGTATCACATATCAGGTTAAGCGATTAAGAATTCATTTGAATCCCATTCTCTATATTGCTTTAGCCACAATAACTTTTGTATAACAATTTTTGGGATAATTATAATCTCCCTTTCCATGGCACTCTTATGACTTGGAATGGATAAGAATATAAACTGGAATCTATGGAATCATAGCATTATAGGAAAGATTTGGCATTGAGGTAATGCGAAATTCATGAATAAAATGAGATTATTTCATTAAATGCACCTACTCATTAGTGTTCCATTTTCTTGCAAAGCGTTACAATGCGAAAGATATCGTTTTCAATGGGCATTTGTATCGTACCGTACGAACAAATCACTGGACTATTTTCGCGCTCACAATGAATATCAACAATATCGCTATAGCTAGCAACGTGTCACATGTGCCGTAACACACGAACAAATCATGAACATATTTTCGCTCTCCAATAAACCCTCAATATCGCTATCACTAGCACCGTGTCACATGTACCGTACCACCAGGATTGATCAAGTGCTGTCCTATTTTCGCGCACTCGGCATTGAAGATATCGAGCAGCTCTCGGAAAGTGGCGCGCTGTTTCGGATCGTATTGCCAGCAGCGATTCATGACGTCATAAAGGTTGTCAGGGCAATTGTCGGGTTGATGTAAGCGACCGCCTTTCTCGATGTAACTAACCACCTGCATAGCAACAAACATAAATAGTTTATGAATAAATTTAACAGGATGAAGGGTGGCTAATGCTGAAATGTCGATACATAAAATATCTTTTATGAACAAGATATCATTTTGATTTAAAAAAAACACCTCATGATCGATAAGATAATATAAATGACCCAACCTTTTTTCTTGTTTTGTTTTACAAGTTGAGCACCGTCATTGATACAACGAGGATTGACTGGGGTGAGTGGCCGGTTATTGCGTCGTTCTTTGACGCTTCTACTAGATGGAAAGGGACTTCTAAACACGTTTTTTTGGAATGTATTTATGATTTTTTACCTCAGCCCCGGTTGTTTTATCGGCATAAGGCTGATCGCCAAAGGTAAACATCTCCCACATGGTCACGCCAAACGACCAGACGTCACTCGAATGCGAAAATGTTCCATAGTTGACCGCTTCCGGTGCGTACCTGAAAAGTAGTTTTTTTTATGTCATTATTTTTGTTAAATGATTTTTTTTACATATATATCTTTCATATTGACAAATTACAAAGTACGATATTGGATAACACATTGATATAGGTGCCAAGCATATGCATTTTCGACATTTCTATTTTTTGCAAAAGTGACTTTTGCAAAAGGACCTGAGAAATTGTCTATACTTTATATTTTTTGAATCATGACACTTTCAAATATGGCACTACAATCGGTTTACTTTTTTTAATTAGTCAAATTAATTGTAGTAATTGTTAAGCAAAATCAACCAAAAAGTAATCTCAATCAATCAATCAATCAATTAAAACCGTGATTACCAGCGCACAGGCCAGCGACCTCCCTTTGAAGCCTTGTAGTAGCTGTGTTCGTTATCTAAGCAGCGTGATAAACCGAAGTCGCCAACTTTTGCCTGAAGTCATTAAGAATAATGTTAGGCAGCTCGAAAAATATTATTACCGACTTTTGTTTGATTTAAAAATAATATCAAGCATTCGCCTAAGGTAACAATGAATAATGTTATGCAGCTAGGGAAAAAATAATATTTCTAAATCTACGCCTGAAGTCATTAAAATGATTTTAAACTGCGCGATACACTAAAGTCAAAACTTTCACATGAAGCTACCAACATCTCATTTTATTATAAGCACGATCTAAAGAAAAAAATATGCTGAGGTATGCTTAGTTACAAATAGATGAATAATTTGATTAATTTTAATTACATTTATTCATGAAATACAAATCATTCAGTAACATAAGTTTGATTCAATTTTCCTATTTTTCATTCATAAGCTTAAATATGTTTACATAAAAAATCAACAAAACGCACCTGAGTTTTTGAAGCTAGTAGAATATTTCGCGTCGCAAGATCACGGTGAACATAATTCTGTTTTTCTAAATATAGCATCCCGCAAGCCACCTATTCAGATAATTAAAATTCATCATGAAGCAATATTAAAACTGCAACTTCATATTAAACTTTTGACTTCATTATAAAACAATATTAAATATTTGATTACATCGGTATCGAAAAATAATTTATCGATTATACTTTCATAATGAATTTGGGGCAATGAGTAATGCTTATTTACGCAATTTTTTGCTGCAAAAACGTCCGGCCCTTTAAAACCCCTAAACGATCCCTTTGCTCTTTTAAGAAAACTAATCCAACTAACTCTTTATTGCCTCAAAGCGTTCCTTTTTATATCTGGTTTCAAATTCTCATGATGAAAATAATATCAAATTTTAATCTTTATTTAAATAAAACAAGTAGATCAGTGAAGCTGATTTAGTCCTCCGCTACTTCAACAACAGTTGAAAACCGAAAAAACAGAGGAAATCAATTAAGAACATCAACAAAAATCCATCCAACGTCTTTCTTACATCTTTCTCACAACGTCTTTCTCACAACGTCTTTCTCACAACGTTTTCCTTACATATTCCTAGTCCTCAAAACATCACGATATACGAGTAATTTTTCTTAATGTGCCAAGTCCCCAAAATCACCATTTTTCAAAAAATCGCCAAAATTACAATTTTTGACAATTTTCAAAAATAATACGTCTTAGCACAGCTCCAATATGTGTTTGTTCCATGTTCCAAAGGAAAATAAAATCCATCGAGAGATAAGAGAGCACTCGTCCGTACAAAGTAGTGCACCTAGGTGTCGACAGACAGACGGACAGACGGACATGGTTCATTGGTCTTATAATTCCATTGAACGTATAAAACGGCGGAGGACTAACAATTATATCATCTCTGAATAAAATCTAATTAGTGACAATTTAAATGCACCTACTTGGGCACACCATAAGAAGAGATCGCGACGAATATCGATTTTCTCCGGATAATCCAGAACAAAGTCAAGCAATGAGCCCAGTTCGACCAGCTCTTGAACCTATGCAACAACGAGAAAGACATTGAATTGTACGAACATTTTAACTATTTTTAAGGACATTTGATAATTATCATTTCTCAATATATATATATATTAGTTTAATGGGTTAATTAATATTTCAATTTAGAATTGAAATTGTTGAAGTTTGGGCTTATCTGACATAAATGTCATGAATTTTAGGCACACAATATTCACTAACCAGCATGAGAGGGGGTCCAGGTGATACCCCGATCAGCGTGACGATGCACGGATGACTTAATTTTACCATGACTTCTGCTTCGGCCAGAAAGCTCTCTCTTCCGGCACCTAGGTGTTCCTCGTGCAATGTCTTAATCGCTACATCAACCTAAAATATATAAAAAAAACGGGCATTTTAAATTTCGGTACTTCTGCAAGGTGAGAACCCATCGCATTTATGAAGTCAATGCCTATAGGACACGCCGCTGGGCAGAGTTCGAATCCGGGATCTTAAGTTTAACAAGCATGCGCTTCACAACTACGAATTCCCCAGTTAAGAACGTCTGATAGTAAAGGATTTAAGTCCTTGGAATTTTAATATCTATGGCCAATATCAACCCAGAACGTCAACTTTCTGAATTTTTCTATGCCGCATTTCATTTATCATTTATCAAAGACTTATATGAATTATAATTGAGTGCAATATCACTTACCACTTCCCCATCCGGGCTATTCCAAGTGCCTTTGATAACCGAACCGAATTCACCCTGGCCCAACTCGTACTCTGCAAGAGCAATAACAACAACAACGAAATAATTACATGTAATTCATACAATATACATCTCTACTGTAATTCATGCAATATATAAATTCTCGTTAACTTTAATCCGTTTTTTTCCAAATTGATATTTTCCCAAAGTATACAAACGTGTACAATGTGATGGGAACATTATCCAAATATATATTAGTATATTATATATAAATGTACGGTATATAGGCCTACATGTCTTTATATTTCTTTAGATTTTAATATTTTTGATTTCATTGTTTTTTTTTTTAGATTTAACTTCTCCTCCAAATAAGCATGTTTCGAATCGAAGCCTTTTGTCTTACCTTCTTTAATACTGCTTGCGTCTAGTAAATGCCCTTCAAATTTTCTTCTGAGTATTCTTTGCGTGAATGACGGAGTGTAGCGCAAGTTCGATTTACTGGGAGCCAGTCGTTCTCCGGTTTTACTGTTCACTACATTTGCTGCCTGCATATATTCCGTCACTCCATCGTCTGTGACGTCATCATACAAACAATGAATCATGTGACGTCATAATTGGACGTCATAATTAAATTGATTAAATAAGTTATTGTGACTTCACAGTTCAAAGTAAATTTAAGTCAATGATGGTTACGTAATGGAAACAATGTGTTTAAAAATTATTTATATTAAGAAGATACTCTTTTCCAAAATCCGCAAATCATCTTCTCTGAAAATATATTGTTCATAAAGTTTATGAAGAAAAATTTACACCACAGCACTTTTTAAAATATTTAAATATCTTTTTAAAATAATAAACTAGAACTGACCTTGAACTTTTGGCGCCAAAGTGGATTGCATATAAGTGTCTTCCATATCACGAGTGAGTAAGAGAGGCATTGTTCCTCCATCTGGAAAAGAAAATCAAGCTTTCAAAATACATATCACAAATTCACCATGAAGCACTCAGATACTCAAAATAAATATCTCACCGTTTTTTAAAGAGTTCGGTACATGGCCGATAATAAAGGCTTACTTGGCTTAAGAGCAATTGTTAGTGCTTCTCGTTGCTATGACTATATACGTGGGCGATAATATAATACTTACTTGGTTTAATAGCAGTAGTGAGTCGCGTGGGTAGACCATCGGCACACATGCAATAGAATTCAACGAGGTGCTCGATGGATGAAAAAAGGGGACCGCCGGCGATACGGTACATCTTCAATGCTTCTCGTTGCTATGGTAACCACAATATATTTGAATTAAAAAAAAAAGAAAAGAAAAAAAATGTTCAAAGGAGCATTTTCCCCTTTTCATCATTTCTTTAAAATATTTACCGATTTACGTGGTTCATAAACAGAGAAGCTTTCAGTCGCGATGAAAAGTTTTGACAGGCAGTTTTTGATTGTGTTAAAACTGTGTGATCTATAATCAAGTGCACATTATGCACAGTAAAAAATACTGTACTTTTTTATTTTCTAATTAAGAATTTTCTAATAGACGAACAAGCCATATGAAACAACTTACCAGTAGACATACTTCGTAACTAATATCTGTCTTTTCGTTGGCTAGTTGTAATACATAAGCGACATTTTGGCGGGAACTTGGACGCACGAGAAACAGACCGGTGTTCCAAGCGTATTTTCGAAAGAGCGTTTGTGCATCCTGTCAACATAAAGAAAACAGGTTATTTTATACATGTAGCTACGATCAATGCTATGTTTTTATACTTTTTTTGTCATATGTGAATGCGCCATGATGAAATAAAGATTTAACATGGCAAAGCTGTAATATGGCGATGTGGAAGTGTATCACTTCACCCTGCTACAAAAACTCAATACAATGGTTTTCACACGAATGCCTTCACTTATTCAATTCAGATTCAGACTGTTCTCTAGCCGGTGGTAGGAAAGTAACCCCCCCCCCCCTAAATGAAAAAAAAAACCTAGGGATAAACCTACCCTTTTTGCACACGCGTGAATATATATATTTTTTTCATAGAGGGGTTGTTCTTTTCGGTTACCTCTCTAGCCAAATGCTCAATACCATTTACGATATTCCTACAATATTGCTATATAGGGGCACATCAGCTACTTTTGATGGTTTTGTTTCAGATTTTAAAGTTGTTTTTACCTGTCTCGTGATATTTGGATGATACCAATTCGTAAGTTGTGTTTTGGCGGGAGGAGGTTGATACGCGTCTGTAAGAAAACAAGTTTTCCTGTTTATTTAAAACTTAGTTATCAAACTTTGTATAAATTAGGTTCCTAAAAAGATGCAATGCTTAAAGAGACATTTGCTTGCTAATCCTGGCTTAAAGAGCAGTTTGATTGAAATTTGCAGTCATCTACAACATAAAAATAGCAATAAACTTTAAACTTAAACATGTAAATAGCCAATTGTACTACTGAATCATGCGAAATGCAGATGATATCACATATGTAAGAGGAACTGTCGATTACAAAATCACTGATTTAAGATAAAGATCCATATTATATTCAAAAGTCAATTTAACTTCCTACCTAAACGTTGTGCGATGTTTTGGTGTCCAAACTGAGTTGCGAGATCAAATGGTGACAAACATTCCTTCTTGTTGTCAAAAGGCCAGGCGCAGGCACCGTTTGATAACAATAACTGAAACCGGAAGTAAAAATATAAATATTGTGTGACTATTAATAATAAGAGTTATATATGGTGTATATAATTTCTTTATCTAACATTCTCCATTTTGAAATTTGGCATGAATTTCCTTACTATCTGAAATCAGAGAAGAAGCTGGATACATTAACGTGTTTAGAGAAATTTGCACTATTCTCCTGACTCTAAAAACACGTATTTCCAGGTTGGATTGATTAGCTTTCTTCTCATTTACGGCTCTCACCCTATGTCACATCAACCATATGCAACCATAGTCACATCAGGAATATTCATTAAACCAACTTATCGCCTTAAGTCGCCTACTACCCAACCTAGTTTCCAACCAAGCACCTCTAAAATCGCATTTGATATGGTGCATATTCTCTTTAACTACAGGAAGTTTGTTTGCTCGGTTACCTGCACGCAACTGTCATGGCCGCCCCGTGCAGCGTCGTGCAAAGGCATGTGTCCGTTCTCGTGATTTCTCGTGTGCACTGAGGCATTGCCATCGTTTAATAAGACACGCACGACTTCTTCATGGTCACACATACAGGCTATCTGCAAAAAGAAATCAATTACATATACATGTATCACCTTAACATTTTAAGAATTGGTCAATAAATGTACATAAATGCCGTAGGATATCAGGGGGTATCTACTTTTCCAAAACATAAGTAGTTGGAATACGCCAAACACCAAACTTACACACACAGTGTAAAGGTATTCGCACATAAAAAGAAAAATATACGAAACAAAGACATTATTATAGAAATGAAAGCCTCCGGTTATTCTTTATCAGCCCCCTATTTTTTTGAAATAGCATATACGAAATACAGGACATTTTAGTAACTTAACGAGGCCAATACTGGATTTAGAAAAAGCCTCCAGTTCAACTAAAGGGGGTCAAACGTAATCTTAACTCACATGCAAGGCGGTATTTCCATCGGCGTTTGGCGCTGATACCTCGGCACCTTTTTCGATGATGGTGCGCACAACATCTTGCCACCCCTTTTCGGCCGCTAGATGGATGACTAGTGAACCCTTATCGTCCTTCATGTTCACGTTGGGACAACTGCTGTGCTCCAGAAGCCTGAAAATCAGTTAAAATAATAACGATTTAATGTCAACTGATCTTTGTTATTCTTCACATTAATATTCATACAGCTATTTTAAAAGGTGCTTCTATGCAATAGCGAATCTTTACTGTTCTTCGTGTTCACGTTGGGACAACTGGTGTGTTCAAGAAGCTTGTGAAGCAGTTAAGGGACAAATCAAATTATTTATCAACGGTTATATCTTAAAACGGGTCTATTGTCCTTCTCATACAGCGGCTTGAGGAGACTGTTTAAGGGATGTAATCGAAAGAACCTACCGGTAAACACACATATAAGTGATTTGAAAGGTGGTAACATGCACCAACGAACGTTAGTAGTTCTTCATGTTTGCGTTCGTATATAGATAAACATGAAAGAACATTTTACACAAATTATGACAAAAAATAATATAATATAGAGACATACCTTTTGGTCAGATCCATTTCTTCATATTGTATCGAGCTGTGCAATATATTCGCATAGCCTTTCTTCAAACTGAGAGGCGGAGGTGTGTCTCTTTTCAGCGGATGTTTCAATTTACATGGCAACTGAGAATCATCGCTTTTATAAAACGCCACTAATTCCTCCAATCCGTCAATGACCTTGCCATTGTCAATGCTATATAAAGAATGTAGCGCTCGTCGTTGTGTGATTTTATAGTGAGCGAATTTCTTATCTTTCATGATAGACAGTACAAAATCGCCTGCATTCGCTGCGCTTTCTCGCACCAGGAATGTGCCATTCTTACCCTTGCCATCTATGGAACAATTAATGATTAAATAAATGAACATTTAAAAAGAAAATCAAATATTCAATTCAAACTGGATGCTGTCAGTGAGCAGCAGAATCACCCGTGCACGTTATTAGGGAAGGGTCAGGGCCGGATTTTCGACCCCGGGGCCCCGTGACTCAAACCCCGTCCCGTCGCGGGGCCCCGTCGATACCCCGTATATTAATGTTAAACCAAGCCTTGACATAAATTATAATTTAAATAATAGGATTTCTTTGCAAGGTCAGGATTGTAAATTCATTGAAAACCCATATCACTGCATAAATAAATGTATAAATAGGTCAAATGTGAATACTTTGTATATTTTTGTTTAATATTTGCATGATTTTGATTAATTTTAGCACCCTTTGCATTGTTAAAAGTAAAGGTAATTAAGAACGACGGGGCCCCGGGGCCAAATTTCGCCCCGGGGCTGAACTTTCATCGACGGGGCCCCGGGGTTTCGGGGCCCCGACCCATCCCTACACGTTATTGTCACAAACAAGCATACTATTTCCAGAGGGGTATAATTTCAAATATGAGCAAGACAGAAAATCTGAAACCATTTTTTTTCTTTTAAAATGTGGACTCCTTAAGACACCCTTTGCACATATATTATCCTTGTTTGTATCGAATATGAAGAGAGAAAAAACTCTAGGCACGTCCAGTCATGGCGATGTGATGTCTACAAGAAACCCAGCCTAAGCGCATATAAAACATGAATTTCGACTAAGTTCAGAGGGCTGTAATTCCGACAATTTTACGTCGATCAAACTAAAACCTTGACGTTGCACATCTATAATCCTTGTTTGTATCGAATATGAAGAGAAAAAAAAACTCTAGGCACGTCCAGTCATGGCGATGTGATGTCTACAAGACACCCACCCTAAGCGCATATAAAACATGAATTTCGACTAAGTTCAGAGGGCTGTAATTCCGACAATTTTACGTCGATCAAACTAAAACCTTGACGTTGCACATCTATAATCCTTGTTTGTATCGAATATGGAGAGAAAAAACCTCTAGGCACGTCCATTAATGGCGATGTGATGTCTACAAGACACCCACCCTAAGCGCAAATAAAACATGAATTTCGACTAAGTTCAGTGGGCTGTAATTCCAAATATTTTACGTCGATCAAACAGAAACCTTGACGTTGCACATCTATAATCCTTGTTTGTATCGAATATGAAGAGAAAAAAAAACTCTAGGCACGTCCAGTGATGGCGATGTGATGTCTACAAGACACCCACCCTAAGCCCAAATAAAACATGTATTTCAACTAAGTTCAGAGGGCTGTAATTCCGACAATTTTACGTCGATCAAACTAAAACCTTGACGTTGCACATCTATAATCCTTGTTTGTATCGAATATTTTTTCTCTCCAGGCACGTCCATTAATGGCGATGTGATGTCTACAAGACACCCACCCTAAGCGCAAATAAAACATGAATTTCGACTTAGTTCAGAGGGCTGTAATTCTAACAATTTTACGTCGATCAAACTGAAACCTTGACGTTGCACATCTATAATTCTTTTTCGTATCGAATATGAAGAGAAAAACCTCTGGGCACGTCCAGTGAGGGCGATGTGATGTCTACAAGACACCCACCCTCAGGGTGAGACAGACGGACGGACAGACGGACGGACAGACAGACGGACAAGTCCAAACCTATATCCCTCCGTTTCATGGGGGATAATTATATGTCCGAAACATTATATCTTTAGTTTGATATTGCAACCTCTGTGTCAGCTCATCTAGTTAGTTAGAGATAACTTCGAATACATTGTATCTTGCGAAACATAGAAATATTCAACAAATAATTTTGTAACACATAAATATATGTATGTAATACATTTTAATATAAATATAAACCGAAGGATCTGGAAGAAACAGATTCATATACCTTCAGGTCAACAATCCTATCGATATTATTTTTCCATTGCGGGTGTATCGAAGACTCTTAAATTGTTTTGATTTTCACATATACTCACCTTTCTTCAATCTAGTTTCGGCAATTCTCCTATTGATATTACCATGAAACCACATAAAGTCTTTCATTTTTTCGTGCATTCGCTGTTTGTCTTTTTGAATCTTAGATTCTAGAGATGCCATTTTTCAAATTTCTACAAATACACAAAGGTATGAATTATATGTAAAGCTTGTACAACTTTTACAATTTGACAACTATAAGATATGTATTCGTATCATCTAACGTACACGCTTACTCTTACACGATTGGGCAAGTAGTACTAGTCGTACAAGCAGGAAAGCCATTTTGGACGAAAATCTTGCCTTTTTCCCATAGTTTTTTTTTTAACAAAAAAAGTCAACATACAATTAAAGCGGCAAACAAAAGAGGGACGAATATAATTTCATAATACTTGAAAAATTAATGAGGAAAATCAATTTTGATTAATACTTTTTAAACCACTTTAAAAAATCACTCCCTGGTTCTATTCCTACGATTGACTTGGAGAGGAGCTCTGAGCTCTAACCGAAAGCCAAATAAAGTAGAAAATACGATTATCACAAAGTTCAATACTCATACTTACAGGATAACTTACAGGAACTCCTCTGGACGCAGGTTTTTTTAACCTCTTTATCCAGATCTGGTATATTTCAATGCAATTTCTGTGTGCGCATGGTCATGGAGGGGGTGCTTTGAAGTCATAT
>LQRL01174303.1:1884-14573 GCA_001703475.1 Hydroides elegans
GTTAAGAAAGACCAGTGGTGGCACACTGTCGTTGGACATCCTTGTTATTTTAAGTTATATAGGGCTAATACAAACATCCGTATTTTCATAAGGCGTTTCAATAAAATAAATGAAAAACAAAGCAAATATATCAGATACACCCCTATTATCGCCAATATGCTGGAGATCACGTGATGTAAACACACACGAGTAACATCTTGTATTTTCGCTCACTAAGATGAAGATGCATCTCGGTAGTAACTGTTGCAAGAAAAACTTGTTTTATTTTTTAGAAGTGCTTATATAAGCACAATTGCTTACATAAGCACACCCTGAAGAGTTGACACCCTGAAGATTGTTATAAAAAAATCCGCATTCAAATCCGTCCACAATCTTCGGAGCAGTAGCGATTTCAGAAAAAAGTTTACGAACTAAATAAATAAACAAATAAATAAATAAATAACGGAAAAGCGGTGGGACAAACCCCGGTTTGCTTCGCAAGCCGTGGCTAAAAAGAAATGGTATGCGAATTTGTTACAAGGAGCAATTAGTGCGACTATTAATTTTATGATTATATCCAAACTAAACCTTGGCCAGTTTAATTTCTCAACTTTCCAAATATATTTTCATGAAATTTGCGAAAGTCCGAATGTCAACCTATTCGTTCAAAAGAGCGCCTTTTATTTATTCAACTATTTCTAAAACTCTAGACCAGAGAATATGCTTGTGTTACCGCATCACAGAGTGGACATCGCTGAACGTGACACAGTCCAATGGGCTGGAAATGGAGAAGCACTGACCCACACATCCAGAGGGTCGCCCGAACCATCTCGGGAGCCAGAGGGTCTTCCGTGTCTGTCAGCGACGGTCATTGCGACTCAGTTCACCTCATTTCGTCCGAAAAATATGTCCTTCTCATTTCGTCTGAGAGATGCTGTGTCCTCGATGGTTCCCTAAGATAGAGCACCCTTTCCATCTTTGCGATACCCATAATGGGCAAAAGAAAGACATCCGAAATGGGCACGGAGAGAGATAGCGGGGGACGGACAGGGGTTCACCTCGATTCAGTGCCCATCATTACTTTAGGGACGTGTTCATTAGTGTTCAGTCGAAGGTCCTATTTGGGAGTGGAGCTGTGGAACTAGAACCCTATGACCCGTGTTGATCCGAGTTGTGTGAAGGAATGGACGTGGCAGACGGACCAAGTGACTCATTGCGCTATGTGAACTCTACCTCTATCGGGATTTATGAATTTTTGAAATACAAATGTATTGTTTTATGCCATACAAGTACCAATAAAACTCTTTCATAATTGAAATAGGGAACAAATGAATCTACAAACATGCTTTAATAAGATATTGTTAACAACTCTGTCACGTTTTATACAAATTTGGCAAAAACTCTTAGGATATGGATAAAACTGTAAAATGTGTAGAATTTGATATATTTGTAGAAACTAGCATTACACAATATCCCACATACAATAGGGAACGCTAATCGTTATATGATCTTTTCGGTCGACCATTTATCAGACGGTCATGCACTTTTTTCTTGAACGGACACTCGAAAACCCATTAAATTTCAAGTCTTTATGCCAATGAAGCCATCTTCAATTTTGATGAAAATCTTGACAAATGTTTTCAAAGCGTCACCGCCCACAGATTCCGCTTATCTTAGCCAAACAATTGTTTGTCATAACACATTGTTATCATTTGTTCCGCAACGATTACGTCCAAATTGTCTTTGTTCCTTTTGTTTTCATTAATTAAGCTCTTACCCATGCACCCCCTCTATCCCCCGATCTATCCCATAACCCCTTGCGTCCCTGACTGCCCCACGCGTGCGCTCAGCGGTCTCCACTTATGACGTAAAAAATGCGTTATTTTTTTCTCACTAGTCTTAATTTGCTGCATGAGATATGATACGGGTGACATGGTTTCATGTTGGAAAGTTTTGGAATATTTCTAACCGGGAAGGGGTCTGGTGGAACATGAAAGAGGTGCTTCCCATTTTTTTTTCGAAACAAAAATTCGGGTAGATTGGAAAAAATGGAGAGCATTCTGTGGATATCAAAGAGGAGAAAGGGGGGCAGAGACAAACACCGAGAGAGAAAGAAAGAACGAATGGAAGGAAGAGAGAGAAAGGGAGAGAGAGAGGGCGGGGGATTTAGGGGGCTGGGGCTCGGAATAATGATCTTAAGTACCGTCATGTACTCCTCGGCTCGGCGGCACGTGAAGCCAATTGTCGCTCCCTTTTTCGAATTAATCAAGCTTTCTTTGATTGCAGTTTAGGGCCACTTAGCGAAATTACGCTACAGTGAGCCGAGCCGTTGAGAAGCAGCAAGTTTTCGCTTTTTCCTCCTTTTCTTAACAGCGACGAAATTGCAGTAGGTGGCGTCCCCATTAAAATCAAAGCGACGGGCCCGAGCGAGACCGGAAAATCGTTACACCCACCCCCGATTAAACTAAGTGAAGATATGGTTTTTATCCTTGATACTTTTTTTTTTTGTTTTTGTACTTAATATGGGCATTGAAGGAAAAATAATTTGGGTATCTTTTCAAAATTTCGTAAAAAAAAGATATTTTGCTACTATGTTATTGATCATTTTAAGAACAGACACTTATGCAGCTTCTCAAACTCACAAGCCTTTTTAGATGTCAAACTTAATTTGTTTTCGGATTAATCGGGGCTTATTATATTTTCTTCCTTGGAATATCTTCCGAGGTCGTGAACTTGTAGCCAAAGATAGCTGCGAACTTCACAATAACTCCATGCTATATCCTGTGCGACATATTAAACATGTGTTGTTTACCAAATACATTTAACATTACGTCACGTTACATGACAATGCAATCCAAAAGCGCGCATGCACACACCATGAGAAACAACAACCCAATCTTGATAAAAAATCAAGAAATCCCTCAAATTTATCCGCTGGCGACAGAGCCCTGCTGGCGAGTAACCCTCATGACCAAGCGATAAGCCGCAATGATACCACACGACGTCGATCATGCCATAGGGCCCTGGCGCTCCTATCCCATCGTCATCGGCAATCGCGGTTTTTATTATTTTTAGCCCCGTCACCAACTCACGACCCTGCCTTTTGCCCTCCGCTCGCTCCTCGCGGGCGTCCCTAATTAAAACGCTGACATAAGTGATTGAGTTTTTGCTTTTGCTGCGAACATGGTCGCGCAATGCTTTGCATAATAATCAGGCATCGCGACCAATCTTACATTTGTCAGTGTTGTGCCTTAAGCGGGGTGATGGTTGTTGTTTTTTGGATTTGATGGGTAGAGATAGAGAGAAAACACAAATATGAGGAAGACACGTCTTAATTGCATTTTGACATTTTATTTTGTTTTCTTTGCAACAAAGTTGATAAGTATTTGTTGTTGAACCAATGTTCAGGTGTTATCTGATTTGAGAAATCGATTGGTGAGTGAATATATATTTGACATTTCTATTTTGGTATAAAGTATTTTGGGGAAGGTTCGCTAACTACTTGGAATTAAAGATATTATAATAATCAAAATGGTTCATATTAAATTCCTAAATTATCAGAGTTAATTTTTACAAAAATAAACAGATAATTTGCTACATGAAAAGAACATACATATTTGACATAAAGTACGTCTAGTCTACGATGAGCAGACATTTTGTTGTAGAAACAGCGTTCATGTCAAAGACCTTTGGTTCAGCTATTATCTAATTTAACGCCGATTATTACAGGTGTTATCTGATTTTACAAATGTATTATTGAGTAAGGGTTTAACATTATTCGCATATATAATTTAAGGAAAGGTTCATCCAATTATTTAGAATGACACATATGAAAATACATATTATCAAATGCTTATATCCTTTGATATTGAAGACCCATTACATCAAAGTAATTTGCTGCAAAACAAAATTATCCAATGCTACATGAAAAGAAGAAAAACTTAATTTTAACAAAAAATATATCAGTAAACCTATTGTAATGACTTGAAAGGCTGTAGCAGAAAAAAAATGTCGTAGGCTATATATTTCTAACATTTAAGATAGGAAATAGGTTTTTTAGGCGTTTGGTGTTTATATAATCTCTTCTCATCGATAAATAATTATTCTAATCATGAATATAATGTCTTGTGTTCTCCTTTAATCAAGTCATAATTCCTTAAGATCAGAAACCACAAGATGTTCATATTTTTGTCTTAACATCTATTTAACCACAAGATTTTCTTATTTTTGTCTTAACATCTATTTTTACATACATGTTTAAAGATCATTTAACAGTTATCAAAGGATTTTATTTCGTTCAGGCTTCATACGCAGTCTTCTATTGTCATGTCCCGCACGGCAAGTTAGATGCGAAATTAAGTCTTTTTGACTGGTATGTCACCAGTTGTGACTGCGCGTTAAAAACCACGAATCCATCGTGTGTATTTGAGAGGAAAAATGGTCCCTGGGTTTGCATTGCGTTGGCCGCGTCATCGCTTCCGTTGGGGCGCGTATTTATACACTGCTGCTGAAGAGGTCGTTTCTTCTTTGACCTTCGTCTTGCGAGGTTGTTTCACCTGAGAAAAAAAAACAATGTTATTTTTAATTTGAATTATTATAAATCAACATTGTAAACATGTTACATGCATGTTAGAATTGCAACCAGATTCGGAGGTCCTCCGAGCCCGACCAATACACAAAACTAATATTCCACATTAGGATGCACGATGGTTTGTATAGTAAAATGTCTCAATAATATAATACATGTACCGGTAAATATTGTTCGTTACAATGCTCCTCAAACGAGCAAGTGACACACAAAAAATGGTGATTTATATGTGTGACGGCCCCTGAAGATAACACTATTAAAATTTATTGTCAAGGCGGTTTTTATTTCAAAAATTTAACTTTATGGCAATAAATAATAACCAGTCATAATTATGATACATTAAACGATTACTCGTGTGCCCCATAAATTGTTTCATATGACATTTATACCGCAAACCTTGGGTCAATAAATTGTTCAACGATACTTCCTACTGCAGTTTAACTTACAGTACCACCCCTGCTTTCACCTACATTTCGTAATAAATTTCAATTGCAACACAAAAGCGCCATTTACTGAATTTCATACAGCTTAAGTTATTAGCGAGAACAATGGGTAACATGATATTGTATTTAAGTCCAAGGTAATATTTCAAAGTATAACAAGCTGCCTGTCCCGAAGTTGACATACTAATACAGGTAATCATGTCCTAAAACACTAGCAACATATAATTCCGCTACTTTTAGTACCAAACTGTTCTTAAGGTATTTCTAGCTTTTCAATCACTTTCCTGATTTTGCATGGGAGCGAAAAAAAACACACAAAAACTACTGACAATTGAAACGGTATGAAGAGGTTTATTTTCCCGTAGATATTTTTTGTTTCAAATATATTTAGAGCTCGACTTTTCTACCAAACCAAATTACAAAAGATATGAATTATCTACCTGAATTTCAGCAAAAAATCACGAAAATGCTCAGCTTATTCAACTGCCTAAATATTTTCCCACAGAAATTTTACAATAATCGAAAATCAGTGTTACCTGGGAAAATGGGACATACATGAGAATATACAAATGTATACCAAACTAAACGGTCGTTATAAGGGAAACTGACATAGGGAGCAGCTTTGTATCAACAGAAAAATGGCGGACCTCGCACGTGGCAAAGTGCAAACTGTCCACTTCCCGTCACCCAACCGGGGACGTACGTGTCTCCGCATAATAACTAGGCTCATATAGCCCGAGACCCCACGACAAATACGTGTATATTCACATGATAAAACCGCGGCGGATTAAAAATAGAACTTCTGTTTTGTGGGCGCCCATTGTGTTTTTGGTTAATGTTTCGCCATTGTTGTGCCTTGTTTTGAGGTTAGTTGTGATGGACTTTTAGTTTTTTGTTTTGTTATATAATATATGCCTGAGTCATTCCGCTGTTGCGGAAAATACCTGAAGAGTGACAAATTGATTTCAAGTGATTGATCACCAGTGTGATTTATGGCGTGTTTTCAAAAAATATTGAACATTTTTTTAACCGCACAGTTCCGCAGAACCAACAAACACGGAAATATGAAAACCGGGGGTTTTCACATTGACAAAAGAGATCAATGGCTTAACTCGCAAACGGGTCAACAAACTGTCTCGTTTTAAACAGGAACTTGAAGGTTTATTTATACACATTCATATATGTGATATACGGTGATTAAATAAACTTTTAAAGGAGAGGGTGGTTGCTAAACTTAGACTATTTTTGGATATACATGTATATCCGTCGTTTCACAAATAGTGCCAATTAAGAATCAACAGCAAGGTCGACACATCCTTTAACTTGACATCTCGTTCATTGAAAAGTAACAGGGTCACATTTTCTGGTTAATACTGTTATCATGGGGAATCTACGAGAGCGATAAGACTGAAACCCTGTCCACCCACACACGGGTCCCCTAATGTATCGTCTCCCCGGAAGTGCTGATTTTTAAAGTTTTTTTTTCTATGAATAAAAGGGCAAGGTAAAATTAGGACAAATTGAAAACGAGAAATGAGTCACAAAGTGTTGGGATTATTGCTAATGAGTCAGAAGGCTACATGGAAGTAATTGTCGTTGATGTTTAAATGAAAACGGCATATGAAGAGACAGCAAAAATCACTGCAAGTTTCTAGAGCTTGCATTCAGTGAAACTAGAAAAGGTCATACTTATAAGTTAAAACACTCATGAGGTGTGACATTAATATGTAAAATGGTAAATATAGGTTCCATTTAACAAGAGGGTACTTTGCTACGAATGCCAACAATACCGATTGCACCAGTAACAGGGAGCACTCTTATGAAATACAAAAATATATTTTTTTTTATCCATCCATACGTTTTTTTAAATGTAACGTTTGCAACCAAGATCCATTAAGATTTTTTTTATTTTAAAACAAAATACATTTAAATTGCTTTTGAACCTACATGTAAAACCAAATCGACCTCACTTACATGTTTGAGCTGTTTCTTGACATGCAGTTTCTCCGCAATGAGCTCCAGTTGCTTGAGCCTCGATTGACGTCGCTCCAGCTCCAAGTACTGCTTCTTGCGCTCAACCACACTTTTCTGCAAAAAAAATAATAAAATATAAATATGAATATATAACCAATTAAAACCAAATAAATATATAAGAAAAAGAGCGATTTGAAAGCCATGATTTCATTAGCTTTACGACGCGGCGTCGCCTAGGTGTGGTTTAGGAATCCCAAATTGTGAGAATCCCAGATTGAACACAGTTACATCAATTGCGTCAGTATATACATTGTAACCCCGGATCTCACGCTTCAAACTTATTAACCTACAGGTGAAAGTAAGTTAATGAGGAAACAAACAAATAACCAATTACTGGAGAATTTAATAATTTCACTTTTTCATAAAAAGTTGTAATAATGTTACATTGGAACAAACAAAATGATTATAAGGTGAATTTCAATTTCTTACGCTTTTGAAATGGTTATATTATACGCATTTTCAGGTTTTTCAATACGAAACTTTCAATTAAATTTATAGGACCAAGAATGAAGATTAACCACCGAAATTGGATGATGTGCTTTGCCATTGTTTTTGTATATCTATTGTTTTTGCGACAGGAAAAGAGCTATTACAATGTATTTGTTTGAAGGCAGGTCAAGCTTGGTAAATTCGAAGCGCGTGAATAAGTTAAATTCAGCATTATGATTAAAATCCAAGTCATCCTTTTTTCATAAACAAAACACAATAGTAGGCTATCGATAATCAAAGAAAAACTTCACTATACACGTTTGATTATGCAGCTCTTCTTTTCAAAACATATGAAAGAAATGGCTGTTTAATGAAAACTGATTTTGAATTACATGAAATCGGTAAATTATTTAATTTGTTGAGGCTATTTGTTTTTGCAGCTTAGTTTTTAGAAATATTTCATCGGTATAATTAAATAGATCATACATAATTTATCATATGCAACAAAAGTCATTAAAAGGAGTGAACAGGTATTATACCAGGTTTCCATATCTATTCAAGCATAACAAACTACAGGCGGATTGAAAGCAGTTTCCTTTTCCGAAATGAGCACATAAACCCTTCCTTCCCAAGAAGAGACAAACTTATGACTCATGAGGGCTCAATGAAGACGGATATCTAATTTCTGCGAATGAAGCCTCTCAAATGCACACGTACGCAATATGACAACACACATCACAATCATAAATCAATCTAGTCCCAGTTCCGTTTTACGCTGATTACTAGAAGCGACGTTGAGGGGATTAATGAGATGTACAACATTTTTTATTACTTCTATTGAATTACATGTATATTTTTCCGTCCTGAAACGGGAAGATTAAAAAAAAAAAACATTTGTATTAACCCCCTTTTCGCCTTAAACAGCCAAATATTTTGCTTCCTTGATATTTCTTAATATGAAAAGGGTTCTATGCGTATAACGAAAGTGATTCCATTTCTTAGAAATCAATGTATAAGGAACAACTCGATTGTATTGCAGTAAGGGCAAGCGTTTAAAGGCGGTATTATCGTTGATGAATTGACGCATTTAACCGTGCATTCTTGCGCCTACGAAAACTACCAATTAACTGTATGTTATATAAGAATTTCTATAACAGTCTCCCAACTTACAATGAGCGTTTCCTCGTCGAACTGCTCCGTGTAGTCGGTCTGCATGGCGTCGGCTTTGGGTCTGTTGTATTTGCGCGAGAGCAGAGCCGGATGCGTGTCAAAGTGCTTGGCCGCGTCAAACTCCTTGACTGTAAATGAAAAAAAAAAGATTATATGTATATATTATAAATGGTAATTTTATCATTGTTGTCGTTAATAATCAACCTACACTTTAAATTATAGTGAATGGGTATAGACCATGACCAGTTTTATTTTGTTGTTTGAAGAAAATTGTTTTCTTAATTATATTTGCCAAAATAGGGAGATGATTGGGTGGCAGAGGATTTGTATGCTGATTGGGGATACTTAATAGGATGCTTCCATACTTCAACATTTTGTGCCCTAATTTTCATAACCTTCTTGCACTATTGGTCACGCTTCTTTGTGGCGAAAAGGTTAATTTTCAACCATTATCAAAGAATACGCGCGCTCACACATCAATCTCGGCAGCGGCGTCGGCCGCTTAATTAGGGTGATCAAGACAGGGGCTTAGGACAGTCAGTTCTCGCTCTTCCTACCATCACTACCCACCCATCCATCCATACCCAGCCATCACCACCCCTGCCAAACATCCTGATCCCCTTTCGCCACACAAAACTTACCGCCCCTCATCAGGCACTTGATACCCGTAAAGTCCCCCCAACTAATTCAAACAAATTGCGAATTGATGATGCATTAACGGGGGCGACGACACCACACAAAATGTTAGGTCGGATAGCCAAGATCCAAATTAAGATGCGACTAGTGGGCTGTCACTAGCGATCATTTGTCGCCGCGTTCGCTCGGGCGTGAGAGGGAAAACCAGAGATTTTGTATATCGACGAAAAAGCCGGTACACAAACCAGTTTTCGTTGGGAATCCCCAGGTTATTCGTATAGTAGATCTTGATATACAGTAGAACCTCGTTTATCCGAACACCTCGGGGCCGGCGAAAAAATGCTCGGTTTAACCGATTTTCGGTTTCTCCGATACGATTTACAAATGTATAAAGGAAATATATAGCATCGCGTTGCCAAATATGCTCGGTTTAAGCAATGATTCGGTTTATCCGTGTTCGGTTTAACGAGGTCCCACTGTATGTTTTAGGATGGCGACTCATTTCAGCCAAAGGTTAATTATGGCTCTTCACAAAACCTGCTATACTTTGATTATCTCAGAGGTATTTACGTCATTTATGAGCACAAGTTATTAAATAATTTAACCATTGTTTTATGCATTGGTACAGTTTCATTTCCACACAAACAAATTCCATGGTTCCAGTGATTAGTTAGATATTCAAATTTTCAGGCCATAGTTTTTGTAAGTCACGTTTGATATTTATATGAAGCTCAGAATGACGGACAAAAACACTTAAAATGGAAATTTATGGCATCAGCCATTAGATATTTTTTAATGCTTCTGAGTGTTTTTTCAAAGTAGGGAAATGACAAAAAGCAATTACTGACCCCCAACGGTAATCTCAAGAAAACATGCAGACCCATACAAAAACTGGCGAATTATGACACTTGGGACGCAAAGCATTAAGACGCTAAGCAACAACAGCCGCAAAAGTACCCGTTGTTCCCCATCCTTGGCACGAAAACCAGCTTAATGCACAATACATAAGTCACTAAAGTCATTGGACATTGGGCTTCCCACGGGTATCCAAACCGTCTCAGACCCCGTCGCCATGCTTGGTCCTATATACTGTAATACATGATGAGAAGAATGAGCAGCGCAACTTAATGCAAACCATGTCACTAAAAGTCATCATTGCAACCGACGAACTGGTTCTCCTCTGTGGATTGTGCCGTGGTTGGGTGCCGGTGTCCCCGGGGGAGTCGGCCCCGCTACTTTCGGTAATTGGAGCAGACAAAAGGAAGATGACAGCCAGGAAGAATTGCGAGTCTCTCCACGTCGCTTCCAGTTTGTTCTGTCGGCTCGTGTCTGGCTATGGGTTTAAGTATATCACGCAATACCCGTGTCTCAGTAGGTTTTTAAGACAATTTTCCTCAAGACGGCGGGAGGTATGGTTTAAATGCAACAAGTGTGTCTTACCAACCGCTTTTAAATTGAAAGGATCAGTGAAATAAAACATGATGAAAAGCTAGTTGAATAAATCGAAATTATGAGATTCATATAATTCAATATGTGTTACATTCACTAAGCGAACAAGCTTATGTTGATACTGGCGGCAAATTTAGCCAATGTTGACATTTGCTGATTACACAGAGCGACTACAACATATACACACCTTCCTTTTTGGAGTCCTTGAAGATGATGTGTTTGTTCGGCGTCTTCTCTAAATCTTCTAGTCGGTGTAAACTTGCTTGCATCCTCTCGATTTTCTAATACATGTACAAAACAATAAAATCATTACACATTAATATTCACCGTAAATATGCATATATTGATGTTTGTTTACGTAAAAGATTTATAATAACCCAGTGACTGTTTTCAATATAATTCAATTTACCCTAAGGACCTATGGCATATTTTATATTGATTAATATAACAAAAGCCACGTGGAGGCATTTGTTTAAAAAATTATTGCTACATAGGGGAGAGCGGGGCACGTTGTGCCGTGGGACACGTTGTGCCACCCCACTTATCTCGTTATCCACTTATGAATTATTTTGGTGTTTATTATCAATAGAAGGGCATTTTCATTTAGTATATCCCCAATAAAAATTAAGCTCCAATCCGGACCTAAGATTTTGTCAGCATGCATTTATCAATTTTTACATACAAAAAGCAAGTTTTGGGTTTTGATTATTATAATTTCTGATTTCCAAGAAAATATTAAGAAGATCCTTTTTGGTCGATAAATACTTTCACGTCGGACTAATTTGCCATCATACAAAGTTTAATTGACCTTACTCTTATACAACCAGAGGAGCGGTTGGATTAGTTGCTGAGGGTGACAGCGGGGCACGATGTGCCATTCATGAATGGGGCACGTTGTGCCACAGTTATTTTCAAATATTTTTAAATTTAAAATGAAAATACTGTTAAAATTGAATTTAAAATTAATATTTTTGATGTACGAATGGAATCCAGCATTTGAATTTCCAAAAAACGTAATTATTAAAAAAACTCCAAAAATTGCCCACAGATTTGGTGTGGGAGTTTGTTGATGAGTGGATAGGAGTTGAGGTGACTGGAAATAAAGTTAATATTTGTATACACTTTATTTAAAACGTCAGTAAATATTATTTTCGAGTATGATTCATGCCAATTTTTAAAAATAATCGGGTGGCGCATCCTCTTATTTGTAATGGCACAACGTGCCCCACCTAGTGGCACAACGTGCCCCATGGGTGGGGTACGTTGTGCCATTTTTTTCCAAATTTTTGAGACGTGATTAATGTAACACTGATAAAGGAATGCCATTAATTCCTGGTACATATATTAGAGTTAAGGTTACCTTATAATATTAATATAATTAAGCTGGGCAACTAACGTCACAGTCCGAGTATTAGGAGAAAATGTTAAAAATGGCACAACGGGCCCCGCTCTCCCCTACATGCAATGATTTTCAAAATATTATTGCACACCTTTTTCTCGCAGCTGGCTTTGTATGTGACATAATTGATGTCTTGTGATGTCATCAACGCGAGTTGCTCATCCGTGTACTTGGGGATGTCATCCTCTTCCTTATGCACTCCGTCCTTTAAAAAGGTCAAAATAAAATGTCAAAATAATCTAAAAGTATTGCGACTTGAAAATGACAAATAATTTACATTTCGTCGACTTCAAAATACAATAAAACATGCGGAAATAACAGGTGCCCTAAAATGAGGACTGTTTTTTTTTGCCGATAACTATAATATTTCGTGTTTTTCATTAGAAGTACGAGAAAAAACGAAGAAACAATGATTAAGATTTACAGTCGTCTTAATACCAGTATACACAATGTCGCTCGTTACTACAAAAGGTTGCCGAAAATGATATTTATTTACGACCATTAGAGCGCGCACCGCCAAAGTTATGAATCCACAGCCCCCCCCCCCCCCCCCCCCCCCCCT
>LQRL01174308.1:1954-14251 GCA_001703475.1 Hydroides elegans
TTCCGGTGGCCGAAAGTGTCAAAAGGCACTCTACACACCAAAACCTTTCATTTGAACCTGTTTACATGCCGCTACGACCATACGTTACAAAGAAACAACCTGGAAAATCTCATGATTCGAAAAACCGCTGTTTTAGAAAGTTTCGGCCATATTAGGCCAACTTTCGGTATACGAATATGGCCGAAACTGCCAAAAGGCACATCTACACAACAATACCTTTCATGTGCGCCCACTCCCACGTCTATGCGACCATCCGTTACAAAGAAACAGCATGGAAAGGCTCATGATTCGAAAAACCCCTGTTTTTGGACATTTTGGCCAAATTCGGCCGTTTCCGGTTGTCGTCATCTACATCTACCAGCCAAGACCTTTCATATGAGCCTATTTCCAGGTCTCTACAACCATCCGTTACAAAGAAACGTCCCCCAAACTATCAGGGATGCTAGCAATGTGATTGGACGAGAAATTTAAATTCCTAGATACTTTCCCAAGCGCCAAACATTGAAAACTGTATAGCCCGTGATTGGTCTATCGTGAAGGTGAAGGACAGTGGTCCCCAAGAATAGTAACATCTCCAAAAACAATCAGGGATGCTAGCAATGTGATTGGACAAGACATTTAAAATCCTAGATACTATCCCAAACATTGAAAACTGTATCGCCCGTGATTGGTCTATCTTGAAGGTGAAGGACAGTGGTCCCTAAAAATAGTAATATCTCCAAAAACAATCAGGGATTCGTGATTGAGACTAAGGTACTTCCCCTCAAACATTACAAATGAAGCTCGTGATAATTTGATGAAATCACTCGTTGGTCAGTTTGACGGAACGTTAACTTAGTCTTTCCACCTGCCATTGGACCGACGTAGACGTAAGTGTGACGTCATCACAGGGCTTTACCTTAACCGAAATCTGATGGTCGCGCTCGGGCGACTTAATCTAAAAAGTTAGTCGCCCGACTCAAAAGTTAGTCGCTTACGCTACCGTGCGACCGCCAAGGTAAACCCCTGTCATCACACTTACGTTTAAGTGGGTCGTATTGGTTGCTCGGCAGTCATAATTTGGATTCAACTAAAGAAGTATCAATCTGATTATAACTCTTTGAATTTTTGTTGAAATGTCGGCGATTATTAGAAACGGAACTTATTACATGTACAAGTAGATCAATCAAGTATATAATACATCAAAGACAAACGACAGTTTAGACACAATAGGCCAGGTTTTGTGATGAATGATATAGGTCGTCCCCAAGAAAGGACCAGATAATTAAGCTAGCATATTCATATACTCGTACTGAAATAATCACCTTTCTTTTCTTGCTGTTTTCCATAATCGCCCTGACTTTGGCTTTCCTCTTGGTGCTCCCTGAATGACTGATTTATCAATATCATCTGACACATCCATGTTTGTAGACTCTTTGGATTCATCATTAGACTTAAGATTATTCTGAGAATTAAGAAAATCCTCTGCTTTGACTGGCATTTTGGTTCCTTTTGGTGTTTTCATCGCAAATCCGATTTTCACGTGTTTTTGTTTTCATGAGAAAGCCCTGGGATTCCCCTTTCAGAAGGAGGCTGTCAGGCTATGAATTTAAATTCACAAAAAGGGTTTTGTGCCAATTAAATTATTTTTCAGCCGTGGTAAAGGTTTCAAGCTACCCCAAGTTTCAAGCTACCCCCCGGTAATCTGATACCGGTTTGAGGCTACCTCCCCGGTAATTTGAAACCGGTTTGAAATTACCCCCACCGGCTTGAAAATACCCCCTACCCAAATTTCTATTTTCAATATTTCAAGCTACCTCCCGGTAATCTGATACCGGTTTTATGCTACCTCCCCGGTAATTTGAATCCGGTTTGAAGCTACCTCTATCGGTTTGAAACTACCCCTTCCCATTTTTTTTTATTTTTTATGTTTTATAATTGATTAGTTTATCAATCGATATAATAATGCAATATGACACCAAATTGTTCCGTACTAATCCTTCAGGCCTAAAAGGGGGTTGTGCGCGTTGTATAAACCGTAAAGGTGTGACACCGATCCCGTATACCCCGATAACTCTATGTGATTGTTCGATGTTCACAAATATATTAAAATGTTTATATAAATGTTTGATTTGGGAATAACAATATACATGATTCCAGTAGGCAACATCAAAATATATTTATGTATATTGGGCAAAACGTTTAGATACATGTGTGAATGAGGCTTTCTGTGTAGCTGAGTACATAGATTACGTAATACATGTAAATAGGGCGAGAGGGGTGAGCGGGCTAAAAGTAAGACAGTGCATGCATATGCAGTATTTGCATTGCGCTATATAGCACAGCATCTTCAGTACTCAGCACCATGCTTACAGAAATGAATGTGAAAAACGTAAAAATAATCCCATTTTTAGGTTGAATTATGGAATAAAATTATTCAAATGATATTTTGAAAAATGCTTTCAAATACGGAGGGCATAGATTTTTAAATCCACCAAAATTTCGGATAATATCAAAATAACAAATAATCAATCTCAAATAGTTAAATTTGAGACAAGGTTTTATGTGGGGATTACAAAATAACATGCTCTTTATAAGCGCAAAATATTATTTAAGTTTAGTTTTATTGTACTTTTATGAAATCAGATTTTTACTCAAATTAATTTTTATTTTTCTATGTTAAAAATTTTAGCTTTTGGGCAGCCAAACATTTTTAATGTCAACATTTTGGTTCTCAGCAAATTTATTATTTTAATTATTTTGACGATACTATATGTTTCGGAAATTCCACCATTAAATTCATTTGATAAAATGTTAAAAATCATCGGATCCCTGAGCAAAATAGTAATTCACCATCGGAATACTCGATAGGGTAAAGTAAAACCCGAGCTTGTAAGAATCTAGCAATCTTAATAGTTCCTTCAGGTCAATAAAGATTTTGGTGAAAACCATCCTGAATTATTCTTGTACTTTGTAAATTCAAATTATTCTATTTAATAAGTATAATGTTAATTATAAAATAAGTCTAGTCATATCTCTTAAGTTTTAAAATATATGCATGTATATTAATTTTACTTAAATAATAATTATGTTTAGGCTTCATGCCAAAGTAATAATTGAGTGAATTGGTTGTTCAGAAATAGTTAATCTTGAACTAAAATATGCAGTATTTTTCTAGCACTATAATATGAAGCTTCTGATATGAATCGCATCATTATACATACATTTAAGCGCAAACCTTAATTCTGGCAGTTTTAAAGGGAGCCAATAATATTGTTAGCTTTTCAAAATCAGGATAAATTGACCCAAATTATGGAAGAAATATGAATGATGAAAAGAGTACATAATTTTTCTGATTATAGATATATATTTTAGTAGATTTTTTTATTTTAAAACACGTGAACATGCATTAAAATACACTGTGCACACTGTAATGCAAAATAGCTCAATGACCCGCTACCCAACTATATCCTGCAATGCAATGCTTTTCGAGCCTCCCATTGAGAATAGAAAATATATGTTACGAGTTGAAAACGTTTTATTATATATTTTCGTAGAATTCAGAGGTATGTCCCAGGATTGGTAATGTTCGAATGGGTTCAAACTGTTCAAACGTTCAAAGTTGAAATATGCATATATGATATAATATTGATATCTTAGATTTCATTTAGGGAGAGCTGTAACAACGTTTTGACAAATCGACATTTATGTGATATGGCGTTCAAACCGTTCAAACGTTCAAAGTTACTGCTTCATGAATCAAAGAACTTTGACATGTAAAACTACAGGTAGTTTTACAAGTGAAAAAGAGGGGAAATCAAATGTATATGAGACACGTTCAAACCGTTCAAAGGTTCAAACTTGTATTTTATAAGGAAATAAAGACTCTCTGAATGAATATTTTCCAAAAAGACACCAATCAACCTATGAAAGTGATTGAAAGTTATAAAATAATTAACAAAATGCAAGAAATATAACAATAATAAGATTGATTTTTACGCATTTTAAATAAAACATATGACAAAGTCAACAAACAACGATGATTCGAAAACCATAGCGACGTAAAATACGCAATAAACCGATAGATGCAGTTATTATTACGTTACGTTATTATTACGTAATTGTTGTTACGTCTTATAATAAGTTATTAACTGAATAGATTAAAATGCTTTAGGTGTTTCATGATGATGCTTGTCATCTATCAAAACATGTTCGAATGAAAGACTGGGTAGAGTCTAGATCATTATATTTTACATTTAACTGAAATCAATCGAGTATATCAATATATTTTTAACAATCAAAGCGAAATCGTTGCTACACTTATCAAATTGATCATGTGAATTTGGTGAACACTGAATTAACGGACATTTTTTCCTTGGACAGCAACATTTTAATATGTGGTTAAATATATTTCTCGTGTTTCCCTTTACCTTTTTATCATAAATTCATACGATCAGTATGATTTTCATTGTGAATGAAAAAAACTTCATGAGCCACTTATAAAGTACAATTTGTAATTGTTCACTTTCAAATAAAATGTAAACATTTGAAACAACTTATTTCGATTCATTTAACATATTTTTTATATGTATATGCAATATTACATTAAAAGAATTGAAATGAAAGTAAATAATTTGTATTGGTAAATAAAACGTATCTTATTCCTCTAACAGTAACCATCACATTACATTTATGTTATGATGTGATAACATACCTCGTCTGTGACGTATTACGCGATAAATTTGATGACGCTGAAAACAATATGCATCGGAATGCATCGGAAAAACTAGTCATATGATTTAAAAATATGAATAATTAAAAATTAAAATATATCAGGCTTTAAACACATCAATTATTTTAACTTTGAACGTTTGAACGTTTTGAACGCCATCAAATTCCCGGATCTCATCTTTCCAAGATTGAAAGATGACTTGCGTGGCCTTGACATTGTTAGCTAAATCAACTTTGAACGTTTGAACAGTTTGAACCCATTCGAACATTCTAAATCCTTGGACATGAATGAGAATTCAAATATTTTCTACATTTGTATTTAAACTAAAGCAAACCAATTATTAAGTACATCCAAGCATGTGTTAACTGTGAACATGGAACAAGCAAACATACTCGGGTGATCAGTTGGAATCAGTATCATACTATCACAATCCTTCGTTTATGCGACTCACACAGCCCCTTCTGGGTTTAGGAGATTAATGCAAACAAATATGATACGAAATAACCTTACAATATGAGTTAGAATTTTTAAAAAAATCTTTTTAAAAATAATGAAAATACACATTTGGGGAGGGGGTAGTTTCAAACCGGTGGGGGTAACTTCAAACCGGTTTCAAATTACCGGGGAGGTAGCCTCAAACCGGTATCAGATTACCGGGGGATAGCTTGGAACTGGGGGTAGCTTGAAACCTTTACACCGGTTTGGCTTATCTGACTGACAATAAAGAAAGGCGTTTATGGCTGACTTGGCTTACTTGGCTGACAATAAAGAAACATCACCAATGTATTTTTGCGATATGTTGCGAAAACACTTTTAGTCAACCACTTATTGTTGGTAAATTTTCTTATAAGCGCAATGTTAGTTTGTATCTCTACTGGTTGACTTTTTGTGTCCAAAACATACTTTTAGTCAAACAAATAATTCTGCCCAAGTTTTCCATTGTTAAACTTCAACATTAGAGATGAAAATTTATTCGGCATGAGGCATCAAGTGACTTAACAAGCATATTGATTGATCCAGTTGCAACTGTCAACGCACAATCAAGTGTCTTCGGTCTCTAGCTCAACCTCTGTAAAATTTTGAGTGAAATGTGATTGTTTCATTTGATTTTAAGTGCTGAAAATATTCACATTGAGTTTTTTTAATGGAAATCAATGTTAGTTCACCTTATTTCTTGTTCAAAATCGTATACAAGTTCGTGGTGCAATCTATATTGGCCCCTGGCCAGTAATAAGAAGATCCTTGGTTCAAGCCTCGCTAGAGGCAGAAGTGACTGACTGGTTGAGTCATAACGGACTCCTCGCCATGGGGTATAATTTCCTTCACACGGGACGTTTAGTTTGAGGTACCGTGTATGGGTGCTGTCTCTGGGACGTTAAAGGTAAAGGCCCTTCACTGTCTTATCGAAAAGAGCAGGGGAAACCCAGACGCAGAAGGCTCTGGACCTTCTTCGTTCAAAGTGCGATAATACTCAAATATGAGGGCTACACATATGGTAAATCAAACAAGCAAAGCAACAATCATGAAGCATTACTTTAATACAAACAACGCACTTCATTGTTAACCTGATCGAACTTAAATAATACTCAAGCCCCTCATCTGTATTAAAAGTCTTTGGATCAGTATTTTTTAACAGTTTTCCTAACTTATATACTACCATATGTATATTTTGGCTCCAGATCCGGCTGCTTGGTCGGCTAATGCTTTGCAATTTAGCTTTGTAATAAAAAACTATATCCTAATTGTTCCAGAATTCATCAAGACGATTTTTCAATTTGTAAACACTTAGCTCATTTAAAGCATCTGTGAGTAGCGAATTCCTTATGTTGACTCTAAGTGAGCTATTCGCTTCTCAGCCTCGTCTAATTATACTCATTTATGCGATACATATAAATGAAATGGTCACTCAAAACTGAGATTGATAACATAACTGCATAAGTGATTGTGATACTTTTAAATAGTAAAACCCATGCATTATTTCATAAACTTCGGTCATGTTGCCCTCTCAGAGGTCGGTACACATTAGTTGGTTAAGATTAATATTTGGAATATCTCTATATCGCTGAGGATTAAACCATAATTGGTTGCATTTATATACCCTTCTTTTAACTTTATTAATTGAACCTATAAATTTCCTTTTATAAGTGCACCAAACACTATTACCATATTCTAAATGTGATCGTTCTAACGTTTTGTACTGAAGTATGAATCTGATCGGCATATAATTGCATATATATCACTTGCTTAGATGATTTTCTAATTGATATTTATATTAAACTCAAGTGTTCTATTTAGGGTTAAACCTGTCTTAATTTCATTGTCTACTCTACCTATTTTGAATGTTCAGTTGTGGAATGGATATAGTATTTGGCATTTGACCATCAATTTATTGATAACAGATAATCTTTTTTGTTGAACCTTAGTAGCAATTTGCCACTCCAATCAATCATTTTGATTAAATCATCCTATTGAGCTTTGTATTTTCCACAAACAGGTATAAATTACTTATGATTGAACAAAGATTGTTTATAAATATAACAAATAGTAAGGGTCCATGCAAACTTCCCTGGGGATTGCCAATGAGTACTTTGACCGTTTTCCAATTAACGAATAGGTTGCAAATATGTTGAAGTTTCTGGATTCATCATTCAAGATAAGCTATCTATTTGTTTTTTTTTAAGTACAACTTTTTGCATGTCTGGAACATACACACCACTATATTTACAAGTATGGTGCTTGATTTCATAATAATATTATTGCAAATTTATTTTCATGGGACGCAAATCATTTATATTTATATTGTATTACTGCCAATTAATCTGATAAATAAATATTCACAACCACTTAAGGAATACTGATGTTTTCATAAGTTTTACACTTTCTTTAAACATTAAACTAACAGCTTCAATGCTTCAAGCATTGCTTTGAAAAGTTATATTTTAGAAGAAGCCATCGATGCAGTCACACAAAGTCAAAAAATCATATATTATTTTTTGGAACCTTGACTTGGAAGAGACATCAACATTTTTGCGCAATGAGTTAAACCCCCAGACAAAATCAGCAAGATAAAGCATTTTTGTTGTATAATTTCATGGTCAGGTTAATGACTTATATATTGAAACATTTCGAAAGGTTGTATATAAGTATGATGAAAATACATTTAGGAAAACACACTTCAAAAACTACAAATTATCACAAAAGCAAAGGCAAGTATCCATCGAAGCTCCTCATCCAAAACCCTTCGTCTTGAACCAAACTACCCTATCGTGTGTATAGCTCTATAAATTTTGAAAGGACAGATAGTGTCTAATTGGTTTTAATATTTTCAGCATTTAGCCATAAAAATAATTTACAACAGTTTTTCTCCGGATAATCGCAAAGAACGTTCAATCCGCTTATTCATCAACACTATCATGGCCTCGGATAGCTGAACTTAGAGAGTATATTCAATTATGAAACATATGTCGCATGGCTGGGGCGTTTTATATAGTGACAAACAATGGAGTTATTTCTAATACCACACTGTTTTACTGTCTGCAGTGGGTTTTTTCGTGATACCGTCCATTGTTCGGTCTGGAATAACTATTCTATTTGAGTTACAAATCTATTGAAAAGCACCGATCACGTGTTTCTTGATGTAAACAATAAACACGGGATACCTGCAAGTCAATGTCGTTTCTTGCTAGAACTATGTAAAATCATCGGTCAATATTTTAATGGAAAATAAATGGACGTGCTTGGGTATGAATCCCAATGGAAATAAGAAGTCAACCGTGACGAAACGATTGAAATCTAGAACCTTGACCTGAACATTTTTCGCCATCACGTGTTTTTCTTGGAAAATAATGAAAGAGACCTACTTTATTTAGGGGATATTGGCATCGATAAGTAATAAGCATCGAATGATTTTTTAAGAAAAAAATAACACATAAAATGTTTTATGGGGTAAAGTGGAGAAACATCTAGCAATTAAACACTTACAATGTGATAGTTAAAAAGCTGTTTTTCTGCAAACTTTAAGTTTATCATTTTGTATATGACAAGCCAATATTCAATGTTGACAATGATTTCATCTGTAAACATTTTAACATTGATTTGCATTGTTCTCTAATATGTAATAAAACGAGTCGAAATTAAACGAGCCCTGCGACATACATGATAACTAACTCTTTCTCGCCGATATGAAAAATATCTCTCGGCTACGCCTCGCGATATTTTTCATACCGGCTCGAAAGAGTTAGTTATCCTATATTTATGTTGTCAAATGTGAAGGTAAAATTCTATTAAGCGATTGTTATAGATTCTGAAATATATTTAAACAACAGTAAATCACACACAACATTGAGATAAAACATTTTAGTGTTCATTACCCAGTGAATCAGAGGACACAAGATTACAGCTGATAGTTAATTCTGTGGTGTCGTCATTGCTATTGTAAGGTATAAATTCCTCAGGAGGAATTCAGAATCGGTTACATTCACATTCTTTTAACCAAACCGATTATCGAAGTCTTCATTGTTCTTTTCACAATCACATTTGAGTTTTCATTGCTCATGTGTATCAGATGACACACGACTAAAGCGGATAGTTTATTCTGTGGTGTCTTCACTGCACTTATATATGGGTATAAATTTAGACTCATGTAAATGGATTCAGGATCGATCGGATACATTCGAATTGTTGTAACCAAACCAATTATTGAAGTCCTCATTGCTTTCTTACAATCACTTACAGAGCGATTATGTTTTTTTTTCGGATTAAAATATGCATGAGCTATTTCTTCCGTTGAGCTTAGGACATCAGCCAAGCGTGATGTGCTATCTAGGGACGATCTGCAATATTGATTAATTTTCTCAACACATATTTACTTCCAGGTTTGTGTCTAACACTAACTTGAAAGTTGTGTTTTTTATCTAAACGCTAGAACTCTGATTCCCTATTGATTATGAGTGGAGAAATGCATGAAAAGTAAATACAATGGTTCCATCAAACAACATACATGAAAACGTCGTTGCATAAGAAAATGTCTTAAAAGTTATATTAAGCAGCTCAAATGTTTCACATGAAGGATATTAGGTTTTCAAGCGAGATATTACGACAAATTTGTAATAAATTATCTTTTTACAGTTATAATCTTAATATGAAATCACAGGTATCTTTGCATTGACCTGAAAATAAAAATCAAAAGCACGATTCAAAAGCAAATCGTATTATATTAATACAGCTTCAATCTTATGGTTCGCTTCCAGCACAATTCAAATAACGTTGAAGAGCACCCAACGAGGAGCTATTCCTGCAAAAAGATGTTCCCACCAATTTCCAGCTGGCTTGGATATTTTGAGAAAATTTATGCTAGCTTGGAGATTTGAGCAGTTTAAGGAAAACCTTTTATGAAAATTTCTCAATATTAACAATATGTAGTCAGAATAATTATTTTTAAATTGAATAAACTTGCTTGCAATTGTCTAGTGAACTGTAATTTTCAAGATACAACATGTATGATACGTAATAATTTTTTTTTTTTCGCAAAAGGTGTTTCTTCTCTGTTCCAAGCTGGCTAGAAGAGCAGCCCAATGGCTTGTAAAAAAAGAAGCACATTTTTGCAATATTTAAAGGTTTAAATTCTTTTTTTTTTGTTGCTCTTCGCAAATGTAATGCTGTTTTAGTTGATTTTACAACCCTTTCATAAATATGTCGCGAGGAGCCCTTTACGATTGGACCCCCCATGCCAGCGCTTTGCTCCAAATTATATACGAAAATAAATTGTCTCGAAATCGAAAAAAAAATATGGCGATTATTAATAATATCTTATGTCTGTTGGAAAAGATGGATTGTCTTTCAACTGTTTTGAGGAAGTAAATCTAGAAAATCGTTATTTAAGACCTTTAAACTAAAATGTATGAATTCTAGCTCAAAGTAAAGATACATATCGCGAATTTAGTCACATATAAGTAAAAGAACACTGCTGGTCCTTGATTGATTAAGATGTCATATCTCGAAGCAGATCCATTCCCAAACTAAAAAGAGCATTACCACTCTGGTTGACTAACTAGGCGAGATAGAACTATGATTGATGACCTTAGCAGTCATAGCGATAACACAAATGGATGACACTAACACGACCTTCTGGCACCTAAGGGGGTGTTTAAAGAGGGGCACCCAAAGTTGGGTAGTCAGGAAAGGGGATTTTAATCATATTTGTTTAAATAACGGAAGACTCAAACCGGCAGTTCAATTTAAATTTATTCTGGTTTTCTAAATGATTAATAAGATAGAATGTGTTTGTAATCAAATGGCGAAACATTTGTTTTTGTTTATTTAGATTTTATCACTATACATTTTTCCAAGCACCCTTCATCAGGGTCTAAGTTTAATTTTCACCATTAAATTCTTAAGTTATGGAAGCTACACACTTGTGAGCACTTTGAAAATACTACACTATGATATACACTTGTAATCTATTTATATTGAAAGACTTAATTATTGTATTGATTTCTCCTCTCGCCACTGCATTATATATATGAAAAAACTTACCTTCCATTTGAAATAAATCTCACATAAAATTATGCGATGACTAAACAAAGAATGATTGCCATTTTAAAATTGAAGCCATTATAACGGTATTTTTTGTTTGTAATATCCTTTTTATGAGTTGTTACTCGTCAGGTGTACTTCAACCTTGAGCCAAATATGAGCAAGTGTGTTAAACGGTAGCTGTTTAAGCATATGTTGACTTTTGAGCTTTTGGAGCTTAATAATTAATAGAAAAATCGTAAAAGAGAAACAAACAAATATCTCAAGCTTTTCTCTTTACAATTTTCTTTATAAAGTCAATGTTCATGTTATATTATACGTTTTTATAATTGTGTACAATGTAAGTGAGTTTGAATTAGAAAGCGCTTTGTTAACTGAAAAATCATTGTATATTATAAAAATGAGAACAATATTCAAATACATGTAGATATAACTACGGTGTTCAATTTTTGTAACAGTATTTTCTCATAATTTCTAAATATGTTTAACATTCTCAATCTTGTTGGTTTTTTGAAAACATAACAAGCACTTCGCTTCCAGCTCCTAAACTGCACTTCGTCCCTCGCGCGGCGTGTGGTACCGTTTCGGGATTCGTTTGGCGCCGAAGCTCCCTATGTCGCGTGCTAATTGTCAATGACACAATGTTTATTCTCGACAATAATTAATTATACCTTGGCGATGTCTCTGTCTGTCCACGGACGAAATCTATATCTTCGCATATTAGCCAAATAATTTAACAAAAAAAAAACAGATTCCATCACTTATTTGGACAACACCTATACTCCTTAGAATGCTTTGAAGCTGTACTCTGTACCCTTGTGTGGGTATCCTCTCTCGTGTCCCCATCGCCCCGAAGTTCCATATGTCGAGTACTAGCATCTTGCAGCATCAATCAGAGCGAGTCATAATTATTCAACGCGCATTGTCTTTATATACATATGAACTGTCTAGCAGAACATCGCGCCAACTTAATATGACTTTCCAATTCCTCTGTCGCCCCCCCCCCCTCCCCCAAAATCTTTAATCTCCTTATTTTGTCCAATAATATCAAC
>LQRL01174315.1:2260-60051 GCA_001703475.1 Hydroides elegans
TAATGATAAATTTAAGGGAAAACATATGATGTAAGTGAAATGTGTGTACAATGGTAGAAAGGTTGATAGGCAGCAATATAGGAACATTGACAGTTATTGGTATATAGGATAAAACAATATAATGTTTCATAATATGTGTACGGACATTATACGAATTATACTAGTGATATGCAGCTCCACATTTCGACAGATAGACAGGTCTTGTTTCTGTATCATATCCTTGTATTAGTACTATAACGTGGCTTTATTGTGAAATAAGAATACTTTCAATGTGCCTCAACCTGTCAACCTGTACACCTGTCGACCTATTAACTACATATAAATCTTCCTTTTTCAACTATCTTTGGCGGTATTTGAAATTCAACATCTTAACCAGTTTATAACAAAATGTAAATACATCATTTTATGTACCTGTAAGCGTGGGTAAATCATCCTGAATGTACAATCGACTAGTCAGAATATCACTTGCACTATTATTCTTATCAATTGCCTGTAGGGATATACCGACATCATTTGCTTCAGTGGAAGAATGCCAAATGATGATATGATCCTGCAATTTAAAGCAAAATCGAAATAAACTTGTCTAAAACTTAAACCTAACGGCAGGAATTTCCAGATATCTTTCCACATTAAATGTTTGTTATTAGATTGTCACATTTGAATACACATTAATTTATATATTTTTATTCATTTTTGTAGGTTTGATAATTGAAAAATGAAAAGGCCTATATTGTACCTGTTTATTTACACTGATCCACTCTGTCTTGGATTCAACCGTTTCCAACATGTATCGATAATGGTCAATATTTTCACTCTCTTTAAATCCTCCGTATGTAAACTCTATATTCTGACTAAACATCTGAGTAGAGTCACGTGGAAGAAAGTAGGTATACTGATGAGGAATAGTATCAAGGAAAGCAAATTCAATAGATGGTGGTTTGGCCAAAATCACAATAGGATCTGAATTAGCAACACTTTCAAAATTGAGTTCATTCGTGCATACAATTGTTACAAATATGACGTCATTGTGAGATAAATAGAGTGGCTTGCTTGTTGACGATATGAGATTGTCCGTCGGGCGCTGTTTCAATATGTCATCTCCCCCAAGACTAAATCCTACAAAATGCATATATGACAGATACATATTTAAACATCAATTGCTAAAACAACACATTTTATCATTTTTAAGCTATGTTTTCAAATAGAAGCACAAAGTATTATAATAATTATATATATATATATATCATAGCTAATAATCTAATAAGCTTATAAGCTAATGCATCCAAGTATATTGCATTTAATAACGTTATGCATTACCTATCTTCCAGAAACATCCAGTGACTTCACTTTCGTCATCAGATACATCCCAAGCTGCTTCAACAAAAAATGAATCTTTGTGTGGTTGAGTTACCACAACGACGATATTTTCCACTACCGGAGGAGTCCAGTCAATGATTAACGGTTCTGAGGAATGGACCATTTGTAGGCCAGCATTGTTTACAACAATTGAGGTAGCATACGCCACAGTTTTATGCTGTAATGGCAACCGGAAGTAGGCTGTAGTGCCATTCCCAGTGTCTGTCAATGGAAGCAGCTGAAAACCACCGGGATTGGTACCAATGCCAACTTTGATATTTTTGATACCGCTTTGGTCGTCATAAAATGGCTGAATGATATGCAAACCAAACCGACCAGATTGTTGTAACATTGGTACTACACCATTCTCTTCTGATTCCGAACATTTCAAAATTTCAACATATAATTTATTTGCGTGCGATTTTGTTAATAGTAATGGAGATAAGGAAACTGAGTTTGGACTTAGAAAGTAGGATTCAAATAGATAAATATTACCGGAAAGGTGACCAAAATTTACCCAGTCAGAATGCGGGCCAATATAAAGCCGAGACAGTGACGATGGTGGCTCCATAAAAGTCTGGACAGATATTTTATATAACGAATTCGCATTTGTGTAAAATGATTCGTTCGTTTTGCACTCACAATGCTCCATATAACCATTAATCACAACAGGCAAGCATTCACAACTAAGTGAAGAATTAAAGATAGTCACAAATTCCTTGCAGCCTTTTAGAACCGGTGGCGATTTATCAACAAGAAATGGATTTGAAACTGCGACTTCTGATTCGTGTCCAGCTGCATCAATCGATCTAACATAAACATTATAAACGGATCCATGGTTAAGCAACGTAATATCCTCTTTTATTTGGTTGATCAAATCGACAGATTGAAATTCAATCGAGACATTGGTGTCTGAAATAGCATACTGGTATTCTTTAATATAACTATGTTGATCATAAAAGCCTAACCAAGACGCCCGAATAGCTCTACCATGATAAGAAACATCGCGATAATCAAATGAGGTATAGACATTGCCACACACAGGTTTGTTGCGATCGACAATAAAGCCATCAGAAACGCCAAAAACAGACATGCCAAGGGCATTAAAAGCATAAACAGTTGTAAAATACTGTCCTCCTTCGATCAATTGGAAATCCGGTAGACTGTAGTTTGTCTTCAAACCAATATTTACGGGTCCGATGATTTCATTTCCTGTTTAAATACACCAAAAACAATAGGCTTTTTTAAGGATTGCCGTAAAATGTGTAATTTACAGCTAATCTACCATAAAATATACCACCCATTAGATATTAAACTTTTAGGTCACCCTTCTTTCTGTAAAAAAATAACGTACAGATTAATTTATCATGAAAAAATAGGAAACCTTAATCATTTCGATAGAAACATGCATATATTGTTTTGTTACAAATATGGTATATTTACCTCCGGAAGTAACGCCTACAGCGACGTAGTATTGTACAATGCCACACTCAGCATCCGAAAATACATCCCTCCATTCTGCGTAAATTCCGCGAGACCTGTCCGTGAAATCGATTTCACTTGAGAAATCGGGGCCTGTGTCTTTGACAAGAGAACCTAGGTTTATTACAGGAGGTGTAGAGTCAATAAGTACACCTGGGGATTTGTAAATGGTGTAACTATTTTGATCATGCCAAGCACGTACATGATAGATGTACCGTTGGGCTTGAATAAGACTCTGATCATTGGGTAAGCAAAACACAGCACGATCATACATTTCAATGTCAAACCAAATCTTTTCGTTTATGATATCAAATATTCCTTCACCGGCCTCTTGTCCAAACATACTGACCGACCATTCATAGCGGGTAACCTCCGATGAACTATAATTACTGATCCAAAAACCGGGCAAGCATGCGGTCGACGGGGTTAGAACTGTAGGACTATCATATATCCCATCATAAACCAATAAAGCATCGGTGTCTGTTGCATTGAGTTCCACACAGGGCTCCGAAATATCAGAAGGGGTGCACTTCTGGTTAACAACGGCGCAAGTGCAGTCGTTATTGCAATAGTGTACCTCACAACCATGTTTTTCAATTTCTAATCTACCGTAATCTTTTCCATGTCGCAAAACCAGCACTGAAACCTTGCCTGCGTCACTTGCTAAACCAACATTGTTTTCAGCCCAAATACTTAAATATATTTTGGAATTCATTTCTAACTTTATATCTTGCAATAAAAGGGAACCTCTCTGCGTATACGCTAGCTTGTCGTGTTTGACCTCAAATACACCGTTAGACAAATCGAAGCCATTATAACCAGAACTTACAGTTATGTAATACTTCCTAACATTTGAATGGGGATCAGAAAACCCTTCCCAAGCAATATCAAGCGTGGTACCAGAAGCGTTCGAGCTCCATTTCATTGGTTCAACGAAACCTCCAAGCAATGGCGGAGAAGAATCAACTAAGAAACTGTTTGTCTCTGAAACGGTACATAGATGAGCTGCATTACAACCAATAACCTTCCCACTATACCTATAACCATCTCTCAGTCTATCGGATTGCGGAAGGGCAATTGTAGTTGACGTTATATCACCTAAGACCAGATTGTTAAGTGGTATTTCCCCATCATGATGAGAGGTAAGGGATAAGGTATAAAGGGTAAGAGGTATCTTGTCATCGGTCATTTTCCAGGCAAATGATACATACGAGCCGTCGAATTGAGTGTTTGGCGCCAGAGAATTGGTGGAAGTAAGATGAATATTGGTTACAACCTCTGGGGGCGTGATATCTATTGTGAAAGGTTGTGAAATACCCGCGGAACACAAGTGAACGTTATTACAAGCGGTCACTTGAGCTGTGTATGTTTCTCCATCTATCAAAGAAATATTCGAAAGGATCGCTTCGTTTCCATATATTCCTTCCTTGACATAAACATTACAATGGCCGTTGCCAGTTGACAGGCAAACTGTATAATGATGAATTCCCGACTGCTCATCTTCAAAACCTACCCAATGAATTCGTACAGCGCTCCTAAAACACATAAAAATGTAATGATCAACTTCACACGATTTATTTAATGTCTATCTAATTTGGGAAAGCTTCAAAGATTGGTTGTGTTAATCATTAATTAAAATATATTCAGCTATATAAGAATTGTCACCATACACCTTTTTTATTCATTAACATTAACAAAATGATTTGTTACTGTTTGAAAGACTATTGCAATCAAACGAGTACTAACGTGCTCGATAAATAGCGCTCATGTTGCGCCTGGTTTCCAACATTAACCATGCCTGCCCCAGGCGCAGAATCGTCGGCGATAAGTTTTTGGGAGAAAGCTTGTGAACACAGCATAACACCATTGCATGCTTCTACTGTGGCGTAATAGGGCTGGCCGGATTGCAAAGATGCATGCGCCATGAATTCTGTTTTTAAACAATGTCACTCTAACATAATTGAATCATTTTATACATGTTTTAAAATGTTTGTGTCTCTAGAACAAAACGTCGTAAAATAATAACAAAATCAGTATTTCAAATTTAGTGTACAAAAACAAATAACTAAATATAGAAGAGAGCCAGTTTCGGATACCAGTCACATGCGTCAATAAAGTAAACTTTATGGCAATAAATCGCACTTTACCTTGACTTAATCCAACGGTGTTCCATGCAATGGCATTAGCCAGATATGGTTCTGTTCCCAAGGCAACTCTGTATATGATGATTCCACTATGTGGATCCACAAATCCACCCCAGTGTAAATTGATATCCTTGGTATTTCGCGTAAAGGTTGTGATATTTTGTAAAAGTAATTATAATTTATTTCAATCATAGCAATCCTAGAAGTGGGTTTCTATTTGAAGAAAATATGACGCATTTCCTTCCTATGTATTTTGCTAATGATTATATTTCAAAGGTTTACCTCTTCTCCAGTCCCAAAACGTACGTAGCCGACTTCTGGTGGAGACGCATCGTAGTAGAATATTTCCGATCTGGCTAGACTCCATAAACCTACTCGGTTGGTGGTCTGATTAAAGACAGATAAACATGTAAATATATCTTGTTGAATATATATGTTAAATTACTACATTCATTATGTAATATTGTCTGATAGTAATATGACATAATGTTTTCAAAAAATATAATTAATGTTAAGATAATTGATATTGAAACTGGTATAACCTTAACTCCCCGATTAATAATAACACAAATGAGGTTATAATTAGGTATGAGTTTATAATTAGCTATGATTACTTTGACGTGTATGTAGTACTGCTTGCCGTCAATCAAGCCATTGTTCCTTGAGATGATTAATGAATCACCAAACACAGATTCATATTCTGTTACATCGTTTGTTGACGGTGTCGTTCCAATACCGACATTCGTGTCGATTATTCCACTTTCCGGATCATGGAAACCCATTAGTCTAGATGAAAAAGTACATATTCCTTAAAATAGAACAACGTTCTACAAAAAAACTCGAAAATCATGAAAACAAAAAGACTTAACCAAAGATAAAAAAGTGTAACTATAAACTAACAAAATAATACTAATTTAGTAGTAATATAAAATCATTCTCCAAATACTTATCATGTGAGGTTATTAGATTATATTAAAACAACCCATGTATGAAGTTCGTTGCGAAAAGTAAAATGCATTCTCTTATAGACCCACTTGATAATGATGTCACCTCCCTCATTTTCAAACTCGCCATTTATTCCGAATGTGTGAATGATAGTTCCACTTAGTGGTGGCGAAGTGTCTACAATAATTGCCTCGGAAGAGGCTATCGCACACAAGCCGACATGATTACATCCTGTTGGGTTAAATACGTCAATTTATATATAAAGATAGACTAAAAAATACTTAAATTACAAACTGAAAGCATAGAAATAATTGTAGTGGCAAAATGAATGGCATAATTGTGTTTAAAAAATAAAATAACGCACTTATTTTTATTTAAATTAAAATGATTTAGTACCTCGCACTGTAATATGGTACTGGCGCCCAGATTGAATTTCCAAGTCTGTCAATCTAGTATGGTTTGCCATGCCGACGCAAATGAAGTCCTTTACATCTCTTCCATGCGGCACGGATCCTAAACATACCAACAACAATATAAATTCACTGAATGTATGGTATCGTGTTTATTTGCACAATGGAGTTCAATGAAAGTTTAATGAAGTTCAATAATCAATACAAATGTAAACAATGGGCATACATCAAAGGTTACTTAAGTAAATAATTTTGACGAAAAATCGTATGGTATGTTTTACACATAGTTAACTTTTAATAGTTGACTTTTTTTAGTGTTGTTGTGTTTGTTTGGATTCAAAATGAATCCAAATATCACTAAATAAACAAGCACTTACCAATGGCTACGGAGTATTCTGCTATTCCTTCAACATATCCGTTTTGACTGTCAAAATACTGATCTTCAAAGCCATTCCACCATACTAATATGCTTCTGTCCCTTTCAAAAATGTTGAGCTCATCATCTCCTAGACAATTATACAAGAGCTGAGTGTATGTGATAACTTATTTGAATTTTGCTTAAAATATCAACCGAATTACACGATAATTGTTACATTTTAATCTAACATTTTGCGCTTAATTTTCAAAATAAGGATCAAACAACTTTAAAGTTTTGTAATAAGGATAGTTTATATGTGATATTAACTCACCTATCATTACTTGGCCTGGCTGAGGTTCTGAAACATCCACGACAAAGCCATTGCTACACACTTGAAAACTGTCACAGCTAGAATCATCCGAGCGAACACATATATAATGCCAAACATGAGGTTTAAGTGATATTCGTGTAAACCGCACTGTGTTTTCGGAGCTTGTTCTAGTTGCTATGCATTGAGGCAGTTCATCTTGAGCAAAACAGTTTTGTTCTGTTCCAACCTTAAAATGCCAAAAATCATTGTCATTTTTTCATGTTTATATTGTTAATGAAATATATTAAGATTTGGTCATTAAACTACGTATTTATTTAAAAATTATTAATTGTTTACACAAATTGAGCACACAATTTTAATGAACTGACTTGTAGTGACCATTCATAATTCGCACACTCTACACCAGATACAACTCCAGCAATGCCATCATGTATTGATGAGAAATCCACATCAGTATCATGCAATACATAGGTCATATTTCCTAAATCTCTGGAATGCAAAAGGTCATGAAGTGAGTCCAGATTGTAGTGAACAGGAAAATCGTAGGCATAAATGCCAGACATAGGATCCAGGTCTTCAAGGAGGATTCGTTCGGCGCGCTGACCAATGATTCCTGTATCACTCACACATCGTACGGTAAGGTATAATGTGCAATGTTTATACACCGGAAGCGATACAACTTTGTTCACCTGAATACGAAAAATCAAAACAACAATATGTAGATAATTGTTAAGACGGGGAATAAAGAAGTGAATTCGATATACCACACACAATTTCTAGCATGCATTGAGATATATTCTAATCATAATTTAAAGAAGTATTGGTATACGAATGCCAATTTAGGCTTTATATACCTCAATTGTAGAATTGGTAGAAGATGCAACTACTCTTGTCCATGATGTAACCATGAAAGAACCATTTTGAGTCCTAGCAATGCCGTAATCGTACGTAGATATGGAATGACTGTTCACATTGGCAAGATCCCACGACGCATCGAGAATAAAAGTATTTTCGTTAATGTTGGTCGCGGTTGTATAAGGCATAAGTTGAGCTGAAACCTGTCTATAATGAGGGGGCTTACTATTATAAAATATTGGGTTTGACTGAACGGGCCGCAAGCAAGTCATTGCGAAGCAAGCTCTAACAAGAATCCTATAATCAAAACCATTTTGTAACTCAGTTTGAAAAAATGTTTTTAAATGGTTCCCAACGCTTGTGAAATTCGGGATCAGAGTATTAGTCCTTTCTGATAATACAGCCAATTCATAATGTGAAAATTGATTGCCTGCTTTTGGGTTAAAAGAATAGCTAATCTCCAACAGATCATCAGAGGGTTGTTCACTGTAGGACGCCTTACATATACCAAACCCTAGTTGATGTATATTCTGCAAAATAACATTATTCGATGAGGATATAACAATGTTGAATTCTTGCTCGATTTGCGAAAATGTATAAAACAGAAACATGGTATTATTGTCTAGATATTGCCACGAAGAGATGTTGATTGCATGGCCAGCAACGGAAACATCTATCATATCATCGATGTTATAGTCATAAATGTGAATCCGTAATGTTGCCTCAGTGAGACTCAATAATGGATGGAAAACATTAGCTACGATATGGTCAGACGAATTTGACTCCGATTCCTTCAATACGTAAGGCAAACTAGTCATATTCGTTTTACATCCTTCCCCTACATTGATTCGAGCATTATCTAGAATTTCGGATTCGTTGCCAACAAATATACCATGAGTAGACGCCAAGCTATACCCTTGCTGATTTGATGCCTTAACAGTAATGAAATATCGTTGAAATGGGATGAGACTAAGCCCTTCCACGCAATGATGATTGTGGTACGTTGCATTTTCAAAGGAGCGTACATTTGTTTCAAAAGAAGAGGAACCAACAGCAACAGAAAAAGAAGGAGAATTATCATGATGAACAAAACCAGACCAGGCAGCGCATAGAAAACCAAGCTCCTCCTGAAAGCCTACTTCTTGAATTGATGACGAGCTCGAAATGTGAAAAACTGTTCCTGAAGAAGGAACCTGTTTTGAATGAACGTGAAACGTTTGTGAAACCTTGCTAGTGAACAAACCCGCTCTGTTGTAAGCTCGTAACGAAAACACATATGATCTTCCTAGATCTTGGTCATGTTCCTGAATGATTGATTGGTTTACGCGGATAGTGTTGTTTGTGGCGGATTGCAGCTTATGGACTGGTATTTGATACACACTCCAGTCGATAACCTCCGTTTGATGATGTTCAGTACCTATTTAACAATAACACATTTCGCATATCCTAGATTATAAAGTTTTTATCGAACGAAAGCTATATATTCTAATTTATTTAGCTTTATTCTATTCTTAAACATATCATACGACAAATTACTGTTATTTTATACACTTGCCTAAACTCCACTCATAATAACTAAGCGGCCGTTCATCTTCGTTGTCCACAAAACACTCAGTCGACCATGATAAAGATATGAATTGTCCTTCATCAATAACAGCCGGCAAGCAGGTAGCAGTTGGTGGAGTCAGGTCAACGATTACGGGCCCAAAGACAAGATGATCCTCCAGACTGGCTTTATTGATGGCTTTGATATGAATGAAAACGTGTTCCCCTTGTCCCAGGCCACAGTGATAACACTTAAACTGCGTTCGATTATGAGAGGAGACAAAACCACTGATATCCGGCTCACTTATGATTTCATTTGATGACGAAAGTCCGACCAAATAATCATACATCTGACTCTCACTTTCAGAAAAGTTCCACATCAAATGGATATTGTCGCTTGGGAGGAAGATTGGTATGTCAGGGTTGAAGGTGCCATAAAGGTGGCAGAACTCGTTAGAATCGTCCAAAGATAACATTGGATAATGGGTTCCATTGATAAGTTTTGTTTTTGGAAACCTATAAACTTCTAGAGTATTATTTTGGCATCGAGTCTCACATAAAACTGAAGGGTAGAGTTCAGTGGTTAAACCATCTTTCCCCAGTGCGTGAATTGTGGTATTTTCCAAATCGCACATGATACTTGGTGTAAATAAGGAACCAGTTAGAGTAACAGAATGAATCATAGGGGGAGTTAGGTCATATATAATTCCGTTGGAACAAACAACATCTGATGGTTCCATTGCACCATTAAAGGCAATGACGGATATGTGATGAAGTCCTAGAAATGACGTATTATAGCTTGTAAATTCGTCTATTGTTTCCCCTGCCATATACATACCGTCTTCAAGGGTTGCGTTACTAGATATGTATTGAAGGTCCTCCTTTAAGAAGCATTTAGAACCTATACCGAAGTGATATTTGGTGATTCCACTTTCGTGATCTATGAACCCCTCCCAATGCCAGTGAATCTCAGGATCGTTTTGGTAGTCACTATCGGGACTGAATACCGGACCATCGAATACGTGTCCTACTTCAGGCGCTGATTCATCGACAAGAATCTTCACCTGTTTAAAGTAAGTGGTGATGAGATATTGTTTAAATAATTATATATCTTCTAAACACCGTTTGTTTTACTTTTATTTAAAAATTGTGAACAATTTACCTTTAATTGAAACATTTTACATCATTTATAGAACAGCTCTTACGGATGATCTATTAAAGACTATGAACCGTTGTTCTTGTACACCTATCGGTCTGAACGCATAAGCATATGTTCTTTTAATTTGGCATTTTATATACGCTTCATTCATACTAATCTAAAATATTACAAATTACAGAATATGTTGATGCTGTAGCACGGTAGCATAAAGTAAAGACCAATAGTATCACTTTGCATATACCTGCTCTGTAGTTACCAAATGAGCCTCATTCATGACTTCGAAAGTGAAATGATATTCTCTGTTGTGAGTGCCTTCATTAGTACCATTCGATATAAGGCCGTGCAGGGGAATACTGTAATTGTAATATTCACACCGACCAATGCTTGGGCAGTAGCAGGGTGCTTCAGCAGGACAGGTCTCCTAGAGATAAAAACATAGTTCATGTTTTTCTTCAATTAAATATTAGCAAATAAGAAGAAACACAACTGATAAGTACACAATCAACTATTTACCAATATATAATTTCTAAATCATGATACGTTTAGCACTTTTAATATCTCTATTATATTGATTGTATTTTTGAAAATCACATACGGTTGTGGAAATACAAGAAATTAAAGCAACGATCATGTTTTCGTTCAATTAAATATTAGCAAATAAGCAGGGGGAAACTTTGTTAATACCCAATCAACTATTTATCAATATATACTTTCTAAATCATGATCCGTTTAGCACTTTTAATTTCTCTTTAATGTGAATTGCATTAAAATATTTTTACATACGTTTGTGGATATTTTTACAACTGCAAGTGCTCCCTGTCCGATGTCTGACGACCCTCGTTCATGACCTAATCTCCACAAAACTCGCTGGCCTCCGCTTAACAATAAAATTAATTTATTTTTTTTTGTATTGATGACAACATTGCACGACATGACATGGGAAATACTCTTCTCTAATGGTAAAACATCTTCTTTTTCAAAGGTTTCTGATCGGAAACTTGCATTTGGTATGTTTACTTGTCTGATGTTTTATCTTTAACCGATCCTACAAGGAACGTGTTTTCACATACCTGTGCGTGTCAAAAGAACTAAACACCATATCCATCTTAGATAAATCAGTCGAGTCATGTACAAATAAGTATCGATACCCGTCCTTCATAAGGTACATGTCTTTGATTATTGGAGGAGATGAATCGATATACAGAGTTAGGAAATCGTCTAAAGTGTTATTCATGACGTCTATGGCTTTTATAGTTATTTGTAGTTCATCGCCATCATTGATTGTTGTATCACTGAGATTGAGACATTGGGAGAGCGGATCGGGTACGTCTTTAAAAGGAGCAACCTCGTTTCCATGGCTTGATATTTTCTTGAATGAGTACATGAAATTGATGACGCCATCTATATTTGGAGTTCCTGATACGGGTAAATCTCCAGTTTCCTGTTCAAATATACCGTCTATGGGCTGTGAAGTATTTGATTCAGAGCGGATAGGTAGGAGCAAGTTTGTATGAATGTGCCAATCATTAAAGAAATGGTTCTTCCACGTGAGGTACACCGGAACGAGATTTACTTGCCACTCGTGATCGGCCTCTGGGTATGCTGTTTCCGGAATGATGGGATGTTCAGCTGAAGTTTGGACTTCGGATGTATTGTCAATAAGAACGAAACGTCTGGCTGTACGGTAATTGCTGCTTTCCTGGGTACTGTCAAGTGCCCACAGATAGAGCGCAAACATGTGAGGTTGACCGCGGTCAGGAAGTGTCAAGCTGAAGGAGCCCCCTTCCTCAGTCAGGTTGCTGGTTAACGGCTTCCAATCGGCATATAGTTCGGAAGGTGTGGGAACGACATCACGCAGTTCTAACTCGTATGCTTTCATTCCTATAATGAAAATGTACGCTACAAAATAACTTCTAATGCTGATAGAAATGTGTATATAATATGATTGTTAAGTCAGTAAAATGCACATTAACGGTTTTGTGTTTATTTAAACCATTTTTAGAACGTAAGTTTATATCTAAAATGGTCTTTTTCTAGTAACGACAGATGGGAAATAAAATACAAACCTGAAGGGCCGGCAACCTTACTGATCGGTATAGGATCGAACCAACCATCAAATTCGACGGTCATATCCAAGCTTCGGCGTATTCTCTGGCCAAAATTAAGGACATCAAAGGAACAATTCTCAACCATATTGAGACAGTGGTCGGGAGAGACATAGTCGGCGATGAAGCATCGTTCTTCAATTTTTGAAGTCACGTCATTGGTTTGCCTTAACAAGTACACTCATATTCCATAATATTTCACAGTTTTAATAGCTATTTTTGAAATAGTGCAATTTACATACTTTTAATTGTATCGGCATCGTTATACAATATAATATTTTCGAATATAAAACAGGCTCACTATATTTAAGCAAAGTTACTGTAAGTGATTGATAGAAAACCATAAATAAGTTTCAAAGTATTTTTATCCGGCTACATACGCGCAATACGAAGGAGTTTGTGTTTCAAGTAAAAGTTAAAATAATTATATTTACACACGTACTTAACCGATGTATAGTAACATACATAAAGTTCTATTAAATTTTAAAAAATCAGAATATTAATAATAAACGCCAACTATCTGTAATATTTTATTCTTATTTGAAAACGACAAAGTATAATTACCTCACAGGATCTAATTCGTTTAATTTCATCATATCCTGAACATCTGCATAGCCGCTTGCAGTAGTTTCAAACACATGACAAACTCTATGGGAAACGTGGTCATAAAATTGGTAAGATTAAGTTGTTAAGTAACAGCTGATAATCTAATTTGCGAAGTCAAAAACCAATATGCGTCTCATCGGAGATTTAACTTATTTTTCAGTTTATTAGCCTCATATCACAATAGGGGAAAGGGTTCAATCAATTTAATTAAATCAACCTAATTATGAGAAAAAAATCTCATATGGACCTTTATGATAATCATGTATATCTATCAGTGATTGATATTTATTATGCAGTTGCCGCAGTTTTTGTAAATATACTTACTTTTCGCCATTTGTCATGTCAGATAACAGTTCCGTGTAATTATAACTATATATACAAAATATTTCGGATGCAGGAACATCATCATCGAACGTTGTATTTCCACAGATGTCTGAATCCATTTGATGTTCAATAATAGTATCTGAGGTTCCTGCAAAAAACATTTTTGTTCCTGCTTGAAATTAACTTTATTTGATTTCAAATCGTAAATCAATTAGCCATATAGTATATATTTAAATAACTACATCAAATAATATTGTCATAACCACACTATAATTATCCTAGTCGCGACTTGTTACGACTTAACTGATTAATGCAAAATAGCGGGTTTTTTTGTTTGTTACATTTCAAGACACCATAATAACAAATTAGAAATCTTAGAAGCAAAACACAAGAGCATTTGAGTATAGCAGACTATCAACGTCAATTGTCATATATTATATAACAATATTTCCTCGATGTACTGTATAAGCTCATATATTTCATAATTTTACACATACCCGATGTCGCATATTTTATTATAGTAACATGTGCGTCAACAATTCCATACGCAGAATGCGTAATATATGAATGTGGTTCAGGTGTAGTGAAGTCAAAAGTCGAGTCGAAGTTGAAATGCATTCGAACTGGAACAAAATTTATGAATGCATCTTCCATGGAGCTGCAGTCTGTAGATCCGTCTTTTGAGGTTGAATTGGCTGCTTCGCCATGAACTGAGTCGGCTCCTAAGTCGCAGGTAAATATGTCAGGTTTCTGGATTACTGCAAAAATCAAGATATTACATGATAATATAATTTTCCATATTCATCAGACTACATAATCAGCCTGTAATGAGAGTTCATATGGATTTTAACTCAAGGGTCTATTTTCAAATGTTTTTCCTTAGTTAACATTAAAGGGAAAATCAAATGTTTAGATATCGAGAAATATAAATAACAAAGGACTCGCAGATATGTTAGGGCGTAAGGCGGTCTGCTTCGTAGATGATATCACAGTTGGTGATACACTGGATATCTGTCTTGCCTGCCTGCCACCTACTACATTAGAGCACTACCTTATGTATTGGCTCGCCAACATTCGCGGAACATATCAACGTTCAAGACTGGAATCTGGCCATGCCGTAAGCCAACCCAACTTCCACATGGTGCACCCTGCATTTGACGAAAGAGGTTGTGATGGGGCGGGGTGAAAATATACCGTTAGGTGTTGTGATGACTTATGGCCAACACTAACTGTTGTGCATCCATGGGGTACATTAATAACATGTGAGCATGATGAAATGCTTTGCAGATGCAACAGAGAGGCCATACGTTACATTGACAAGGACCCTTTGGCTAAGGACACGTTATTTCCGACATAAATGGTGCTCCTGTCACTCGATTATACTTCCCTGGTACCATTCTGTCACCAAATCGATAAGAAATGTTTAACTCTGATTTGACTTCATCAGCGGCCTTGCAAGACAAGCTTTTCAGGCAAAGGCTTACCCTGATCAGAAATGTGTCTGCTGCCATTATCGTTTCAGGCATGAGTTAAAATAATGTAACTCCTATTTCAAATGCACCTGCTAGCTTGTAAATTATGCCATTTAGGTTAAGGCTAGAATAAGTCAACTACTATATAAAATTCACAGGTCGCCCAAGATGGAACAGAATAGCATGAAATATCTTAATGCTAGGAGAAGGAAACTGCCATCACAACCTGTAGGATAAATAGTTGCTAAGACGAGAAAGGTTTTTAGCACAACGGTGCGCCGCTTAGATATAGCTAGCTGCTCTGCAGATATACCTTTTCAGACATGTGTTAAGATAATATAATCCCTATTTTAAATGAACCAGCTACCTTGTAGATAATGCCATTTGGGTAAAGGCTAGACAAAATACAACACGAGGTCTTTCAAAGACCAGTAGGATAAATGATTCCTCAGACGAGAGAGTGTTTTTATCAGCACAATCGATTCTAAGTGCAGCTTAGAAATGTGCTGGTCGTTTTGCCCGCAACAATCCTGCCCCATGTGGACGGAAATGGGAGACGGGAACAGGTCGTAACAAAATTGCTTGCGCGCATTAGGTTAGTATTTCAACACAGAGTTCATTGACATCGAGAGTAATATTCGTTAAATGTGATCAAATAATAGTGTCGCCTGATCACCATATCACAAGCTTAGTAATCAAACACAACGATTGGACAACAAAGCATGTATGACTGAATGAGTTCACTCTGAATGAGTTCTCTCTGAAAACGGAACAAACTTCGAAGAGGGTGAAATGAGCCATGGGTGGAGTATAATGGGTGGAGTATAATGGGTGTACTATGAAGCGCGTCAAAACGTAATTTTTAGTAGTCAGGTCCTATATGATTAACGACTTAATATTGTCATATGTCAAGTGGAATTCTAGGAAGGCCATAGACTGGATAGCGAGCCTTACACACAAAACCATCTGCTTCTTCTCAAATGTGGAAGAAAAGTACCACTCGGAAAATTCATCAAGGATAATATATATAATTTCGCCGTTGGAAACACATGTATTTCCCGCAGACTCTATTTAGAAGCGCTGGGTACGCAAAGATCTCCCTGCTCTCCCAACAAAAGTGAATTGACGTCAAAGAAAAGCTGATAAAATCGGGAAATATCGGTGCTTGCTGAAATAAACCTGCGCAATCATTGGCCAATGGACTGTCTTAAGTAAGTCATTGTTAGGAGATATGTCCGATCCGTGCGGCAGAGCAAAAGGCTGTGCTCTCTTGAAGCATATGCAAATGTTATCGGTAAATGATTGATTGATATTATGTGATTTCTAAATGTCCACTTGAATATTATTTTTATGTGAATATGTGTTAGAACAAGTAGAGAGCCAAGAGCCAACGTGAAAAAGCAATGGATGCATAATGAAATCAAATGCAGTCTTTAATACACATGAATACGCCAACGGAAATAAAAAGTGTGAACGCTTAATCACTCCCCATGACAGCACACCACAAAAAAGGCCCTCAGTCCCGGGCAAAGAGGGTGTTAAGAATCTCCCGGTCAAAAAACTATGGCTACATGGAAGGTGAGAACCCTAAAAACGGAAGGAAACCTACAAATTCTACTTAAGGAAATATCAAAATTCAAAATTTACTTATTATGCATTTCGGAAACCCACTGGAATAATACTCTCACAGAAGCATTCGAACAAGACAACTTCACTATTATCCATTCATACAGGAAAGATGGCATAAGGCGACAAGGCGTCACAATAATAGTCGAAAAGCCGCTCTCAAAACTGATGCTGTCGTACGAATGTCACAACAAACGTCTCTTAAGTACCACCTTCGACACGGTCGAGGCCCATAACAATATTCAAAGTTTATGAGCCAGACTCTAGCTATAGCAAAGATGTCATAGAGGAATTCTACAACATGCTCCAAAGCTAAATAGACGCCATCCCGAAAAACCAAACCTACATGTTCATGGGAGAATTCAATGCCAAAGTAGGAAGCGACCAACAACAGGTGTGTCCAGAGGCAGTTGGCCGCTAAGAAGTAGGCGAGGCAAACAATAGGAGCATGTAATTGCTACAGTTCTGTGCAATAGACATCCTTGTTATCATCAACACCTTCTACCGACACGTAGAAAAGACGTGTAACATTGATATCACCCAATGTCAAAAATATGAATCATATAGACTACATGCTCATCCGAAATAAATCAAGACACATGGTAAAAATAAACAGGGCATACCATTCAGCTGAAATAGGCTCTGACCATTTCCCTGTGCTGGTCCATCTTCAACTCAAACTCAAAAAGCCTAGACCAACAAAAGCAGTGCCAAGACGATGCGACGTGGAAAAACTCACAAGAAAGAACGACCTACCAAACGACTCCGAAGTGAAGCTATGGGAGCGTTCGCTCCACTGCTCGACATGGACTCCGAAGATGTAGAAACCATGTATGACGGCAAATAGGCAACACACAGCACTACAGAGAGAACGGCCGGCTTTCAGTGAGGAAAGTAAGTAGAGTGCCTGCCACGAAGTATAGAGAAGGCCTGCAAACATAGACGTCGTGCCAGGTCTGAAATGGTATACAACCCTCTCAGCGCAGAGAAAATAACTCTTTATAAATCAGCAAATAAAGTAGTAAAAGCGTCGGTGAAAGCCCAAAAGCAAAGGCAATTAGAATGCAAAATCAAACAACTAGAGCTAGACCATAAACCCAAACACAGCCACAACCTTTTCCAAACAGTTAGAGAACTCGAAGAAAAACCGAGGAAACCAATGGGCGCCGTTAAAGACAAACACGGAAATATCAACAACGACAAATAGAGGTCCTGAAATGCTGGGAAAAACATTTTAGCGATCACCTCAATACCGCGTCCCCCCACCAGCCCACCGCAATAAACGAAATTACCGGGCCCCCAGAGGAAGCAGACGATCTTCCGCCCATTTTCCTAGAGAAAATAAAGAGCCGGAATGCTCCCGTCATCGATAGTATCACATCAGAGGTCCTCAAAGCGGGTCGGAAGTCCATGACAGAAATGCTTCATAAAATATTCAATGCTATCTGGGTGCATGAGAAGACTCCGAAAGACTCCATCTGTCAACCTCACAGCTCGAAACTGCATGCCAAAAATTGAATACATTAATAAACGGCGCCAAATGTAAATTTATCTCCCCGAGCGACCAGCGAATAGTCTTCGACGGGGAAGAAGTAGAGCACGTAGACACATTTATATTTCTTGGAAGTGTGGATCCAAATAGCGTTAAATATGTAACAAGGTCTCGCGTCGACGGCATATGGCCGACTAAGAGAGGCCATAATTCAATAAACAATGCTCTAAAGATACGCCCATACAATGCCCTAATAGTGCCCATAGCCAAATACGCACCCGAAACATGGACCCTCGGATTGGGCGAAACGCGAAGACTCGAGGTGTTCAAAATGCACTGCCTAAAAGTCATCCTATGGGTAACGCACGCGCAGAGAAAGGCTGAGCAACGAGCACATCCGCAAAGTCCTTCAGATGCAAAAAAAAATCAATCACTGAAGTGGTAAAGCAAAAGCGGCTGAGATGGTTTGGCCACATCGCAAGACGCCCCCTGAAAGCTATGTCGCCAAAGCCTACCTAGACGATTTCTCAATTTTACAAGATATAGTTATTCTCGAATCTTCTGTATTTTCTACATGCGTATTATAACGTTCAATGTTGTTTATCTGTACTTATTAGTCCAAAGCAGTTGATAAATATAACGATGTTTCTAGATTATGTTTGTGTTTAAATGTTCTGGAATATCTTCGAGATTAGAATGGAACTTTCTATAATATTATCGAATTATGTAGTTCTTTAGTCTCAAATAATTAGAATGTTACAGAATGTTCCTTTTGTTCCATAATTTATGGAATGTTCTAGAATGTATGTGAAATGGTATAGATAAAAGTCGAGATTCAGTGCTCGTCAGATGCGGATTGGTGATAACAAGAGGTGAAGATATTGGAAATAATAAAGCAGTTTGAATATAGCGACGTTTTATTCGGACTCACAAACAAGATATTGTACCACGAGGGCAGATCCACACTACAAGAGGCGGTATTGGGCAGTACCTCTCAGCTGTTTCTTGACACTCAAATCCAAGACCGCGAGGCAGGCCACCCAAACAATGGATCACCCAGGTTTGAGAAGAGCGCAGATCATCGGACCGTGGCGATTGGCGTACAGTCAACCGTCTGGTAAGGGAGAGGGGACAAAGAGTACTGAACATCTAAGTCAAGTCAAGTCATAAAGAGTATTTGATGTGTTTGATGTAAAAATATGCATAAGTAGTGAACCCTGCGCCCGTGTTCATAGGCAAACATGATATCCACATACATCAACATATGCAACAAATCTAACGAGGTGTATCCTACACCAATAGTAAAATAACATATACATACAAAGCCAGCAGGCAATAACTCAAATTCCATTGCATTTCTTAATCAATTTATACATATTCTACCAAAATATTCATCCTGATTACCGCCTGAATTGCATCTGTGATAAGTATATCAAATTTCTTTAGTGACATCGACAATAGAGTCCGATGTTGAATAAATCTTGAATATTAAATAGCTTGCTCGCATTTTATCTCGTTAATCATGTGTAATTATATACCTATAAAATGTTCTAATATATGTATGTGTCTAATCATAATGTCATAATGTGTCTGGTCTAGCTATGTAATCATAATGTACACATGTTCATCTCGTTCACATGTTCATGATCCTGGCATTAATTATCACTTCAATATCACGTGATCTACAACTTTAAAGTCATAGATAAAGTCATTTTTCATTTGAAATGTAAGAGGTAAACTGTCATAGCATATAAATATTCATTTGAGTTATTTTGTAAGGATTAACGCAGTGTAATTTTTTTATCTAGTTGTACAGTTATAGTGCAAAAACAATGTTAGTCAGTATATGTTATTACAAAAGAGTCTAGTTTATATGTTCGTACTGACACCTTAACATTTCAATCATCAATTTGCATTTATCACCACTGTAAAACTGCACTGGCATCCGGTCCGTTACCGAACTGAATACAAAATAGCGCTCATTACCTAAAACGGTCCGCGAAAATGGACTTGAATATTTGCGAGAACCTTTAGTCCCCATTAAACATCACGGATCGCTCAATTTATTCCGAGAACAAGTACCAATGCCACTTCAAATATGATGAACCCAAATAATCAAACGATTTTGCCTCTGTGTACCCCTATACCTTTAAATATAGTTCATGGGCTCAACACGCGTCATGCTTTCGATGTAATAAAATATATGCTATATAGATAAAGATTCTTTGCAACGTTATGTGGGCCTTACATATATATTTGTATATATTTAAACGGTCATAGATTGCATACGGAAATATAATTGACACTATTTTATTCGACTTGATATATATTGTTTTGTAAATGGTGATGGGCCTAAGCAGATAAAATATATATATCTTCCCATTTCATAATTACTTATTTTTCCTAACTCAGATAGTTACTTATGAGAAATCGTTAATTTAATGTAACTTTACTTGTGTTCACTCACATTTACATGCAGTTTGTTCATTGCTGGTCTGCAACTCAAATCCGTCACTGCAAAGACACGTCGTAGATAAGTAGTTATCGCTGTTATCACACACTCCTGGCCAGCATTCATGTCCAAGCCAGTTGCATTTTGCTGCAATGGATATATAACAAAACATGTTTTACGCTATCAATGCTATGTTTTGCTTAAATTATTCAAAGTAAATACGAGGTAAATATCATAGTGTCAGTAAATACAAACAGACCACTTTTTTCACTAAATGGAAATTTAAATCATATGTATACTTAAGAAAATATAATATTCAAAGCCATCTATAAACATGATATTTTCAAATTGTTCAGCATAAAACGGCACGACAGCAAACTAGTAATCCGCGTTTTTAATGTGAGATTCGGTAAAAGATTAATAACCTATCTTTATAAGGTCTTGTATACGTCTTGAGCTATTAAGATAATTAAGTATGTGGCATCGTTACACAATTAAACATAGCTATACCACAAGGTTTATAATGGTTGTTTTTAACATAATATTCAAAATTTGATTAGTGAATGGCACTTACGTTCACAGTAATATGCAGAATTCAAGTAATATGCTTGATATGATGAGGTTGAATTCCAACAACTATTGCAGACGTTAGGGTTTGGATGGCATCCAAACTTTTCACAGTTATCTTCATAGACGTCGCCCCCAGGAGGACTGCATTCCTCTTCAAAGAAACAATTGATTGTTATATATCAATTTTAACAATTTAATTTAACAAAATTGCGAGCTAAATGTGATTATTCCGGAAAATCCGGACACATGCATAAGTGATTTGTTAACAACATTATGGTTGATTTCATGCAATATCATAAATGGTAGAATATCGTGGCATTTATCATGAATTAATATATGCAAAACATAAATCAATAGAGTATTGTAACATATTAGTGTTCATGATTATCGTAAGTAAAATAGCGAAACCTGTTAAATATACAATAAACGTCATGTCGAATAGAACTTTTTCGCAGTAGTTGTCTATGAAAGCTTAACAACTACTTGACTGTATAAAACAAAACATTGAAAACTTGGATGGATTTTTATTATGGTTTATGCGCTATATAACACTGGGTTTTATATCAATATGTATGAATACTACCTATCATGTAGGTACATAAACCCTCTGCACCATGTGTATTCCTTCCCATTTGGTGACCAGGCACTAGACAGTTGAATTCAATTATGTGCTTAACACTCAACATTCTACCCGTTCATAATATAACTAGTGTTGTTCTTAGTTCTTAGTTAAATATCGTTAGTTATAATAGCTACGTTATATACGTTATTTTTTTCATTCAATTGAATATACCTTTTAATGTTTAATGTACGAATTTTATATTTTCGACCAATTAAAATTCATTGACCTCGTGGCAAAACAAAAAATGATGTTAATTATTATTTAGATTAGAGACATATGTTTTTACCCAAGACTACCTCATGCATTATTTCAATGTTGTTATACATAAAACAACAATTTCTCGTAAGCAACATGATGTTCCCGCACAATAATTGATAAATCCGTAAACACTCATGACTAATACAAAGGTATTATTAGAAGATCAGTTTTACATTTTATTAAAATCAGTTCAAACTATATTGATTGACACTGATAACCTGAACTTGTGCAAACCATTATTAAGTCATGCACGTCGTTTGAAACGGCAGTGAAAGGTTAGAAAATTTGTTAAACCAAAATAAGATAATCAATTGCGAACGGCCATCCTGACCCAAGAAAAACGTGCACAAACAAAAACACAGCTTGGACTTTTCAAGTAAATAATTAGATCAGGCAGATAGAACCAAGCACACCCAGAACATTCAATAAAAGTCCGAGTAATATAATTATCTGAATTATATACAAACATTGCTAAAGGTTGTACAAATATTATTGATTATATACCCATATGTTATAACCAAATGTTTTGACTGATTAAATACCTTCTTAAAACCCGCAAATACTATTATTTGAAACTGAATAATCATAAAAAAACTATCAGTTTCTTCTAAAGTGAAAATATGATTGTGGAAATGTCTTAACAAATATTTTAGAGGCTAAAGTATAAATTACAAATCAGATAGGCAAATAATAGCTCCAAAAAAATAACAATGTTCTTGAACAGGGTGATATACAAATACTTAGCCAAAAGTTTATTTGTGAATGATTTTTGCATTTTATAAACATATTTCGAATCACTAAGCTACCTCAATCCAAGTCAAATGTCTTATAAATCTAATATAATCATTTCTGTCAGGAAACTCTGACACTGTTTAAGTCTAACGTCATTGTTCATACATTTCGGAATTTAATGAATAATCAAATCATGTCCGATCTATGTTAAATGGAGCAACAACCCAGGGCATTTTTCATTGATAAACAAGGTCAAGTATAGTTACTGAAAATTTCAGTTAATTTACCAGTATGGTATATGTATTTTACCTACCATCAAGTTGGCTGTAATAATAACAGTTTAATAGACATCTATGGTTGCATCCGTGGTTTTCATTGTTGCAACAGTATTCGTCGCAGCGAATGCTAAAATTAATTAGCCAATGATAAATTTAATTTTTTATTTGAATGCTTATTTATTTCAATATCAAAACCGTACAGTTTTCCTTTATAGCAAAATAAATTGTAAACATTTAAATATAAGATTCGAGTTAAAATTTTTAAAAATGTCTTTTGAAGCAGTTTTCAATGTCAAACAAGAACGAAAAATAAATAGTATGCTTAATTCTACGAAAGAATCATATCATTATTTAGATAATAACCAAGCACTAAAAGATTAGTTGTTTATTATAACATGCATGTACACCAATCAGGTGATTACATTGTTTTGTATCAGGTATTTGGTTCATTGAATTTCACATTAGCCATGAAAATCATTTTAGTTTTAAACTCGAATTAGATTGAGAGATTAGTGCAAGCCATATAAGTGGCAGTTTATGCCTTATTCATATCAACGTAAATGTATAAAGCTTCATTATAATATTTGTATTTTCAATTTGCACACGAGTGTTTCATGTAGATATCTGATGCACAGCATGTCAACGAATGACAAGCCGTTCTAAAACGCAACAAAATTATGACTTAATGCTTTGTTCATATACCACTTGAACTATCTTTATCATGCCTTCCATTAATATCAATAAGTTTGAATATTTTATTCGTCCCAATATCCATACTGACATACATGAACAAATAGAGTAATATCAATTATTGACAATTTGATATTATAATTCAAAAGGCATGTTTCAAATTATGTATACATACTTGCATCGAAACCGTGATGGTTTGGTCCCGTCTTCATTACATGTATTACCACTGCAATGTGTCCAGGATGTCCAACTGCCCCAGGGTTGGACGTTATTGCCGTTGTATCCATCTTCAAAAAGGTCGCTTTCCTGGCAGGATCCGCCGAGTTCCCATAAAATTCCAGAAGAATTGTCTGATGCACTTTCGTGGCACTGTAATGAGTATGGTGTATTTGCATGGCTCAAGGCACATACAACTGAGAAGTGTTGTATATGAGCATACCTAATCAAATGTATAAATGTAATTTAGTTCATGATGCCCATTATTTACCGGGTTACTGCTGAGCAATTCATTGAGGCAGCGATTCGTTTACTAAACGTATTTCATGCATTATCATGTACATATAGATATGGGTGTGCAGCAATAGCACAGGTCATTCAAAAATTATTATGATATACTCAATATATTAACTAGATCATTTTTCGAGCGATGACTCCAATCAAATAGAGATTGACATAATTACCCTTGCACAACTCTCAGGATTCTGTTCCGGTGTACAGCCATTAGATGGGACATAAATCGGCAAACCAACGTAGTTGCCTTTGATCTCTGATGGTGGATGCTGTATGAAATCATCTTCGTTGCCTTTAATGATTGTATTCAAGATTGATAATCGTTTAATAAGAATTATAAATAATCGTTAAAAATGAATTATAAGTGTGTATTCATTACTGTACATTCAATATAGAATTATCTAGCTATGCGTCTTCCATGAAAGTGTACATGTTTTTTTTCAAACGTTATAGCATTAACATGAGAAATCATTCAATAATGAGAATATTAAATTAAAAAAAAACATCTGTCCAATGTTTTATGTCGCTTAAATAATATACTTAAATTAGAACTAGTTAAATGATTTGACTACTGCTCCTATTCTATGAGCACAGTGACAAAAAAATAAGAGGCTACAGCACTTATTCAAAGACGATTGCCGTCATCTTTTAAGACCTAATTATGGCAATAGGTAGGTTTGCAAGTTTGGTTTTTAAAGAATGCATGCTTGCTTATTTCTAGCGGATACAAAATGTTACTATTGTTTGGGAGAGAAATAAGCAGGTGACCTTTACCTTATCTCTAAGTTTAGCAAGGATTGGCTTATTATATTTAGTTTTTTCATGAGTTTTAAATATTTTATTATATAGATAATAGTTTTGATTTTGATATTATATATAAATTGTGTACTGCTTGAAAGGTGGCTATTTGCTTCCTTCGATTGAATTGTTCGTTTTGAAATTCTTGAGCAATTACAGTGTAACATTATTATAAATACGATTTTACCTTGATCAATTTTAAATTTCAAGTTCTGTATCAACCATAAATAGAGGTTAAGGTTCGTGTCAATGCCATTTCACTCGAAGAAAAATTTCCTTACGACAACTGCCATGGACAAATATCCCTATAGGAAAAGCCTAAATATGCACAAATATCGTTTATACGATGCATGGTATAAAATTGCATTGATGTACCAAAACATATAGCTATCAAAGTTTACATTATTGGTATACGTAGTAACCACCAAGAAAAGGCTAGCAACAGTTCTTAGCATTATATACGCACACAAATTTCGATGTAAGAACCCCCTGATAAATGTGGCTTATCTGCAAAACACTTAATTGTACAATTAGTAAAGGTGTGTGACGAATTGCAATGTTAACCTTTGGTGAAGGCAATGTCGAAACATTCAGCAATTTTTAATAATTAGGATGGACTTTACTGTCAATCGCAGGCTGCCTTTTGGAATTCAATGCCAAGATTTAGTTTGAATGTAGGGATTCATTAGTATAGGTAGATAATGTATAGGTGAAAGATTGCAACATACGATTAATTTTCACTTTTAGTCAAAATTTTAAAATCATGCCAACAATTTACTGTAATTTATAGACAAAAACTCATCAATAAACATTGAACGTCCGTCTGTTCAACAAGGGTCTCGTTTCATATGCAAGAACTATTTGTCGGGTAAAAGATGCATAACGATGGGAAAATTTTATATAGTGGTAACAAATTAAATAATTAAGCTTCAAACTAGATAAATTAAGTTCATACAGTTACATATTAAGTTAATATGTAAAAAAATAAAGTTTGATAAATGTTACGCACTTTCATTTTTGTGCCATTATTGCGATTCCTGATTGTTCAGTTGCAAGAATGTTCTATCAACGCTTGTAAACTATTCATACGTTTTTTTTTCTCTTTTATAACCATCTTCAAATTTACAAGTGCTGTCAAGGAGTGAAAGGAATAACTGTTAAGTGTATGAGAGTACATGTATGTTTAGATAAACGTTGTGATTGCGGTTAAGATATGTTACTTAAGTTATACGTTTATACTCCATTTCAAGGTATACAAAATGAGTATATTTATTTGTTAGACAGCCAGAACATTATAGCATTGTATTTAATAAAATCGCGGACAGTGGTTGGATGGGAATTAAAAACACAATCAATGATCGATGAAGGATATAGTAATATATTTATAATTCATGTGATTTGGATATTCATTGAACTGATAAAATGACAACAATAAATAAATTTCATCGATCCGCCCTCGATACAGTGTTCTGTTGAGTTGTAATATCAATAATTATGACCTCCATATAAGTTTATGTCTTCAAAAGGATACATTGGTTGTTCTCTCTTATCGGTAAGTAAAAATAGTGTATGACATAGTTTTATAATAGAATACAATTCAACACAATATCCTGTAGTAGTACATATACTGCGTACTTGGGCAATGGTATGTTAACGCTGAATATAAACAAATGTTCTGATTTGAGTTGGTACTTACTAATTAATTATTTGTAAAATTATTTCCAAAAGAAAAAAGAGGTATATTTAACTGAGCATTTTCGTTTTCACATTTATATAACAAGCGACAACAATTATCTATGAAGCTGTCTCGGTCAAAATAGTCAAAATTTATTATTATTTGAGCTTGAATTATATGCAAAGGAATCCCATATACTAGATTGATTGATTAATGACCATTATGAAGTACATGATTATTCATAACGTTGCATACTGATTATATAAATATCAATAATTATATGTGGAGATCGTCGTATGAAAATGACATATGTATATCTATTGGTTGCAAAATTTTCCTAAAGTTAAGTACTATGTTATAATAAGAATATAATAACAATTGCATTGTTCTTGCCCCTTAAATAACACATCCGCACATAGACTGCTCCAATCTTTTATGCATTTGGCTATTATATGCCAAGTAACAAGGAAGATATTCACTTAAATCTGTTGCATTAACTATTATTTTGGATTTGATAGGGTTTGTTACTATACTTTAAGCTTTATGATTTAACCGTTTTTTAATATATGTGACACTATATAACCCTATGGGAGATATGATTCTTCATTTCCCTTTTTTTCTTCAACTGCAACATCAAATAAAATCTGAAATCGATCTACCAAAGGATCAAAAGCATTAACAAACAGATTAATAAATAATTAATTAATTAATAATCAATGAAGTTGTATAAAATTTATAATAATGCTCTTCTATGATGGTTTCTAATCGACATAAGATGTTACCTGCACACACTGTCGCATCTACTTGATGAGATCTCAATCACTTGAGACTGTCATTGAACTGTTTTGTCAAGTATCAGGTAAATTATATTCATCTTAACCTTGACTTAATATCCTACTTCATATTGGATATATACTCTAGTGTTATGAAGGATGAATTAATAAAACCCATAAATATCACACCCATCATAACATGTAATTGACAACAAATGTGATCACATGGTGTTAAGTCTTTATTATTCTAACTATATGATGTTTTATATATAGGTGAACACTATTATAGTATTGAGAATTTAGCGCACAAACAATGACAAAACCAAACACAAGAAAAATGACAGAGTTCCACCTTTTATTCTGGAGCAGCCCTATTGATTTACATGATAAACATAACCCACAATATTTAAAACTATCGAGGGACTGCACATAGCCTACGTGTCAAACATTAATATACATTCGTAAACATCGGGTCGTCCGATAATATCTGCGTTAAAAATATGATCATAGACTCTACTGGTTTCATTTGTTGATGAATTTTTATTATATTGAGAAACAGTAAAGCTTAAATAATGTTTTTACGATGCTAACCAAAGGCGTTTAATAACGATTTGATTATATTTGAAAATAAACCTTTGTCCAATGAGTAAATTGAATCTTATTTATACATATGTAAACTATTCCCATTGTTTTGTTAATCGGTTCTTGAGTATTGTCTCATTTTAAAATAACAATTATAATTTGCAATAATTCAATGATGATATAAGGTAGTAAAACGTACTTGGTGATTTGAATCAATCCATTCAGAAATCGAAATATATGGGGGTAGAGGGAGACTATGTTTTATTTATTTAAAAAATTGTAATAAAGGTGAATTTTCGCAACGATTCTCTCATGGAGATGAGGAGATAATATATAGATTATATGAATAAACAATTATTCAATTCGACCAGCGTAAAAGTATATCTTACAAATGCATGGGTTTCTTTATATTGATATACAATCTGACATTGGCACACTCGTGTTTTATCCCCCGAGAGCATGTTATCCGTTTATGATTATTAACATAATGATACGATAATTTCATATGATTTACGACTTATCACTTACGTTTGTTATGAAACATATCTAAAATTCTAATTCAATTCTTAGGTCGGATATATCAAGTCATTTTTTATGAAAACTACATTTATATTCTTCATTTTGGTATATTCTTGGAAATAGTTATACGGAATCATATTTGCTTGTTATCTATCCTTTACTTTTATGAATTTCTGCATGTTACGACAGATTACAACGTACAATTTAATTCAAAATGGCATATCATCCATATAACAGGGTAATTCAATTCAATTGCATTGGCAAGGAACTTATGCATGGTCATGTATTTATTCTTAAAATTTACATGACAATATCGCTCTTTAAACGTCTGATGTGAAATCTATAAATCATTCAACTAAGGTAAGAAAACGGAAATGGTAATGCGATTGTAAAACGCATTATTTTTAGCATAGCAAACGTTCAATAGAGATTATATATATTCTAAATATTTATTTTGAAGGATACCGCTTATTATAGTGTTGCGATCACGACCGCTTAATTTTACAATAAGTGGTTAAAGAAAACGAAATGTCCACATTTTTAAAATAATAATTATTAAAGGAGAGGATAATACGTAGCTCAATGAGCCACGATGCTAGTGAGGTTTAAGAGCAGATCTGATTTTATACCATTACAAATATTTTCAATGCAAAACAATTTTCAGTTTGTTATATCATTGAAGCATATCCTAGACCTCGACCAGTATTTAAGAAACTAGAAATTTATACAAGAAAGATACAGTTTTGACAAAGGAGGTTTGAAAACACCTGCATTCATTTATGTTGATTATTGCATTATTACAATGATCACTAAAATTAATGTTTTTTATTAATGCCAGCTGCTATATCAAACTGGAATGAGATCACAACAAAAGAATTACATGGACAACTTAGGTATATCAAATAAAACCTTGGACAAGTTTCCGGGATAAATATGGAAAACAATTATATATGTTAGCCATAATTTAAATCGCAATAACGTTATTTAATTTCAAATGCTCCACTTTTGATATTATTCTGATTTTATCTTGTTTTTTTTTTAAATATTTTTTATGAACAAACCAACTAATGGATATTTTGTACAAAATCATAATTGAATTAACCTCATAAACCCGATATTTGCTATATGAACCAATAACCTTATTTTTCTTACCCGTTTTCAAGCTTCCAAGACATCTACTTCCTGATATGAATAGCAATATAGAAACATATAATAAGATCATTATGGTGATGATAATTATTACATAGTCAATTCATTGCATTTGCCTTGCTGCAAAAACGATTATGACGCCGTGCACTTTCAATCCCTCATTTATAGCCGATCCATACAAGCAATGTATTGTATAAACACAATTAATAATAATCAAAGAAGGAAGTATTGTATGGATATTTTTCAGGAACTTAATATAGCAACAAGCGAGATAATAGTATTAGCCCTACTAAGATAAGCATACAAATATAGCAACAAATGAGGTTACTCATGAGAGGTGCTTTGAGAATCAGGGTGAACAAACAATAAGGTTTGTCAACTTTATGTCAAGTAACAATTTTCAAAATGAACCTACTTGAATTCATCATAGATAACAAAACATAACATAAACGCACATTTTTTTTCTAAATGAGAGCCGAAATATGTATGCATAAACATAATGTTATAACAACAGTGTGTATAAAAATGTGCGCTTATTGGTTTAATATTTCTCATGATAAATCATAATATACCATAAACAACATAGTTCACGCATACCTTTGAAATCTAATAAATAGAGACAAAGAGACATAAGAAATAGTCATGTTAATTGTAATTTGGTTTGGACAAGTTTTAGCAATTGACATACGTCTCAGAGAGTGCATGGCATATTTACACTCTGAGCAACTTAAAACAATGAAATGTTTATCAGTTCAATATTTATTCAGATTGATTATATTTAGATATTTATGCATAACAAAATTTTGATTTGGACATAAAGCTTTTCTTGTTCCTACGCATATGTCATCTTATGAAGTGCACTCTGTAATTGCACTCAAATATGATTACATTCTTTTTGACATTTATTAAAGTTTCCATAAACTGTTATGATGCAACTTAATATTATGTGAAAAAATTTTTTATTGATATAAATGGATATCTGCAACGCAATAAAATACCATGGGCTTACAAAGATGAAGTATGCCTTTTGAATAATGTGTACTTCCTGTTAGAAAAATATTGTTATTTCGGACTAAAATTCGCCTCATCATGTCAGCTTATCAATGGTTATCATTACGCAAAGCAGTTCATATTCATAGCTTCCTATGAAGATATAGTCATCACCCCAATTTCAAATGTTATTTCAACAATGACGAAGTCATAAATAACATGTCATATTCAAGACTGAAAACCTCTTTATCTTGACACATATAATATATTTTCTTCTAGGTGGAAAATTTTTCTGAATCCACATTAAGAGTCCTTGAACTAATTAATCAAAGGCCCTATTTTTCCGAAGTGTTATAAAAACTAAGACAAAATGACGCGTTTGAATAATGTAATATAAACTGCTTTGTAATCATCTTCCTTCTGTTTGTTTATGAATATTTCGAATGTATTTTAATCGGTTGGGTATTTTTAGTGCACTTATAACACAGATCGTTATAAAAAGAAATGTAATCACGGCGTAGTTTAAAATATCATACACGCTGACTACACGGACATAATAATTTAAGCTTTATTACCCTTATTTAAAAATAATAAAGCACTCAGGCCTTGTACTCTGCATTAGCAAAATGTGGAGTTTCAGGTACTGCGATGTGCTTATGGCAATTTATGTCATTGTATGTGTAAAAGCATGGTCGACAAATGCTTCCATTGAGATTGATTTTGAAACACATATTTACAAGGCTCATTTTCAAGCAAAGGTCTTTGGCACATCGATTGAAGGCTCAATGCTGGTGAGTATCGCACTATTCTCTTATTACTAGACATCATAAAGAACTGTTTAGAAAGCTATACCTATTCAAAGCATCTTATATTGAGTATATTATTTAAGTAAGCAGTATTTAAGGAATATGCTGCTTACAAATATATGAAAAAGACAACACAGGCTTTTATTGTATTTTTCCTCGAAAATACGTTTAAGTTATAGAACGTGCAATCATTTAAACTCTAAAAGGGTTATAACTCATCAAAATTTACTTCCTGAATATAATCAATATGCAATCAATATTGCTTTTTGTTTCACAAATTAACAAATATTTTGGAGATTAACCAGGGGAACCCAAGAGTGCGCCTTCTGTCCCTCCCATGTTGTTTTCACTCTGGGAAAATGTTTTCTCGTACTTTCCTGGAAACATGAAGCATTATTTTTATTTCTTGATTTATCTGCTTTACCCGGAAGATTCATTTAAGCACTTACATTGTGACGTAATCATTGCGTCATTAGAAAGCACTGTGATGGGCTGTTTTGTCATAAAATTCACCCATGAAATTAAACGCTGTAATGTACTGACAAAATGTACTGAATAATGAAATACTAAAACATTTGGGATTTGAACTAATTATGTGTGAGATATAATGACTATATAATTTGCACCTTTAACTCTCTATTATTCAAATGATTTAAAAGAGGCGTTGCATGTAATGATGATGGATAACAGTTGCATAATAAAGCATATCTATGCCATGCCTAACGTATTACATGGAATCCCTTTACTCTAACATATTACTCATTTCTGCATTTCATTTCCATCTATTTCCCATCGCCCCTCGACGGGACTTTATTTCCAATATAAAACACTCTATTGTTTTTTTAGAGGGTCTGGTGCCAAATATTATATTCGTGCTGTCCCTTTATTTAATATCATAAGGAAAAAAGTGTGTCGATGTGTGTTGATGGTATAATATATTATATGACAAACGATTAAAAGAAGAATAAATCGAGATATAATGACTATATAATTTGCACCTTTAACTCTCTATTATTCAAATGATTTAAAAGAGGCGTTGCATGTAATGATGATGGATAACAGTTGCATAATAAAGCATATCTATGCCATGCCTAACGTATTACATGGAAGCCCTTTACTCTAACATATTACTCATTTCTGCATTTCATTTCCATCTATTTCCCATCGCCCCTCAACGGGACTTTATTTCCAATATAAAACACTCTATTGTTTTTTTAGAGGGTCTGGTGCCAAATATTATATTCGTGCTGTTCCTTTATTTTATATCATAAGGAAAAAAGTGTGTCGATGTGTGTTGATGGTATAATATATTATATGACAAACGATTAAAAGAAGAATAAATCGTACTACTACGACAACACAGATTTGTAATTATGTTGAAAAAATGGAGTGAATAAAAGTAAAATGTATAAGAGAATAGATGTTCGGGCACTTGATAATGTAGTAAGTAAAAGAGGCAGCTTGTCAAGGGAAATAAGAAGCCTGAATAGAATTGTAGGTTGTGATAAGAATCAGTCAATTAACCATTAGGTTAAGGAGAAGATAGCAAGATGATAATGATTGAAAAAATATATTGCATTAAGGAGTGTAAGCATATAAGCTACTGTTAAAAATTGAAAACAGGATTGACACTGCAAGACAATAGCTGAAATATTATGCAAGATAACTGGGTGGAATGGGTTTTGACATGACGCTATGCAAAGTTAGGGACGTTGAGCGAACAGCGTGTTCCCACGTTTCGATCATCGAGTTAGAAAAATGGTATATCGGGTTGGTGTGACATAGTGGATGCGGCGGAAAGACGTCGTTTTATAGGGCAGTGAACAAGAGATCGTTTATAGAGGGTGGAATTAATTGAAAGAATCAAATAATGCAAGAATTAAACACAGTAAAATTCCATCCATGTTTATGATGACAAACGTTTTATATCTAACATGATTAAAGCATTGCATATGGCCGTATATATATTAACGTTTGCAACAAATATAATATTTAATTATATATGCTTTTCAGTTTGAAACTGAACCCGTCCTATATGGAAATCAATCGATGTACGCCTTAAAAATACACCATATGAACTCGACAGCCGATGGAAAACTACATGTACATACAGGTATGTTCATTTTTTTTGTCGTTGTACATTTAGATGCCTTATTGACCTTGTCATTTTGTGTTTAGCGTATGAGTATCGCTTTGTGGTTATGTGGTTAATCATACTTCAAATATGATTTTAATTGCACGAATAATGATGCATTAATAATGTAAAACTCGTATTTCATATGGCATATTTGCAATTGTTAATAGAAAGACTTGTAAACCTAGAATGATTGATCGACAGTTGACCGAAGCGTTGGAAGATATTACGTGATGGTCAAGAGTCATCAAACTTTAAACCTTGCTACTCTATTTCTCAGAATAATTCGTCTATTTAACACGTTCAATCTTTTTTAAAAACACCCTTTTTACAATTGAAATTCGTGAGTTTATGTATTAACAGTTTAAATACTTACCTGAGTATTTTCAAGCTATTGTAATTAAAATTTAATCAAACACCGATTCGTAAGAATTTATAAATGATATTGTATTATATTTTAACTACACTAAGGCACTCTAGCTTAACAGTTACCTAAAAGATTTTAATTAAAGGAGTAAATTAAAAGAGTTTAAACTGGTTTAAAGAGTTGTTATAACTATATATCTTTCTCTTATGCATTAATTCAACACAAGAGAGAAAATATTTTAAAGAATACACATTGTTTAAACGTAACAACTAATTATTGGATAGGAAGCCTTCCATATACGTTTATATCCCATATATTAATTCTAACAAATAGTGTTTATTATCATTATTTGATCAATGAACCTAATTCGTATGCTTTATCTTGCATACTTCCAACAATAATAGCTATGTTATTTTTATGGTGATAAATGAGCTCAACTTTTATGTTTTATAACCATACTATATTTGAAAAAGTTATATTAATTTGCTGTATCTTGTTGAATCCTCTACTTATAAGTAATCGTTCCAAATTAAATACTTTCAAGCCCGTAAAATACATAATATGAGAAATAGCATGAACTAAAAATTCTAAATAGAGGGACGCCAATATTAGATCATGCACTCGACACTTTTATGTGTCACTTAAAAATGAGTGTTCATCTAAGATCAAAGATATATTTAATGTGCCTACTTATCCAACTGTCGATTGTCGATTTTTGAAGAACTAACTATTATCTAGAATCGTATACGAATTATTCTACTTCAGTTTACATGTAAATGAACAAGTATTATACACAATGAGAAAGATTAATTTGGAAATATGAACTTATTTATGAACTTTTATTCACAATTAGAATTGTTTAAAGATATTATTTGTTGATGAGTGAAGGTGACATGATTATGCACGAAGTAGGTCCATAGTAGTAGAAGTAGGTCCATTCACGTTATCAAGTACTTTATCGTAAATCTCCTTGAATACAGTCAATGGCACTTTGCTTTGTGGCCGATAAATTAAGAGCAATATCAATTTATGTGAGGCGACCTCGTTTAGACATCTAGGGAGCGTTGATTGTTGTAACATAGAAATTTGAAGCCGTTTTCAAGGAAGATTTTTAGCATTTCTTTGCATTTCTTATAGGCATAGGGCTCCGACCCAATTTGTTTTGGAAAACCACCGTTTACTCCAGTAACCCTAAAAAGTATCAGGGAAACATTTTTGTCAATCATAACATCATAGGAAAGTCATGACAGACTAAAATGGCGAAGAAATATTTTGTGACCTTGCATAAACTCTTGGTTCTCGAAAATTACATAATTTGTCCTCATGTTGAAGTCTAATTGGTATGTCGTCTTGGGTAATTAGAATTAAAAAGTTGAGGGTAGGCGTCATATTTTTTTATGTTGTTGTTGTTGGATAGATAAGCGACATTTTGTTATGACGTAATATTTTTTCATGCTTTTTCATGACTGTTGAGGGCGTTTCCTCATCATTCTTTCTTGGGTCGCATATTTTGAGCTCATTTTATGTTTGGGTTTTCGAACTTGGGAACTTTATTTTCTTGTTAATGTAATCACTTAAAAAAACAGTTTGATTGATTTATTTAGTTACAAACGATCTGTTTGATCTTCGAGTCCTCATGCAGGGAAAGTTAGTATCTCCATACAATTTTGAGGATTATTTGTAGGACTCGATTGTGGCCATGCTTTCCAAGATACGAGATTGTCGGCTTAACTCCATGCATAGCGATAGTCAAATACATGGGTGTTAACGGAGTTTTCGATGAAAATTATATATTTTCAAACATCATTTTGGACATGTTCCAAACTATAAATTTTGAAAAAAAACTTGGCATGTAAAATATTTCATTTATTTTCTATTATTACAAATTTTCAAATTTCTGCCCATTGAATTTAGGCAGACAAAAGGGCAATGAAATTGTAAGAAAATAAACGTCTTCTTGCACTTTAAACTTTCATACTCTTATAAAATTTGATAATATGTGTGCTGAAGTTTATTTTTTTTAAATGTACTATATTTTGTGTCACAATAGTTTTTTCATCGTCTTAAAGTAGTTGTATCAATTCAATTTGCTTCATTAGCTAAGCTTTAAAACTCCGGATTTTGATTTCTTATTCAAATACGGAACAGGAAAAAGTACATTTTGCATGATTTCAATTTTACTATGTTTTTTTTTACCCAACTAAAAAACTTTAACAAAGTTAAAACATGAAATACGACGCACAAAAGCATTTGATATTCGCGAATTAGACAAGAGAGGGATCAGATAAAGCCAAAGGACTACTATTCTTAGGCTGAAAGAACAACGGATTAAGTCAAGAGATCAAGGGTCAGTACAATCGGCAACGGTGCAAGAAAGATGAAAAGTGCATATCTACATTGATGCTATTACAAAATATTGTATGAATTACTATACAATATAATATCTGACATTAACGCCATAAACATGTAGCGTTAGCAAGAAACTTTATAATTTCTTATTTGTATAAGCAATTTCGTAGCACAATCTGCCTTTTTCAACAACAATTTTCCCTTAGTTATAGTCTCGACAGCAAGATTTTGAGACCATCATTATATAAATCAATATCTGTTTTTAATCATTTTAAAAATCAAGACAATTTATCGTTCGGGATATGTTCACAATTCTGATTTTATCAAGCGATTTTTACAAATTTCCTAGTATTTAACAAGGAGTTAACCGGAGATTGAGTAGCATAATCGGCTTGATAGCCTGCTGCAGCAGAGCGGGGTTTGGAGGCTATTCAACGCTAAAGTGAACGATTTAGGCATAAATAAACAACTTTGATAGACATAATATTTTATTCTAAGAGAATGGTGTTGTTTTTATCATATTCTCATCAAATAGTTGGTAGAGGTTAGGAAATTCATTTGGTAATTTCTCAATATTTCAACAACAAAAACTGTTCATCAGAAAATTCCGATAACATACATGGCTTCCGATCGTATAGTGTAAGTTTTTTTTAAATGAACAATTATCAACAATTATATTCAATTTTTAAGTTTTTTATCTGATCGATTTTTCTGAAATTGGAGTTGCAATGAGCGATTTTCTACATTCGATATGAAATTCATCAGAATGCAAAGGTTGTTGTGTTTCCTGTGCGATGATCTATTCACTTATTTTCTAATCCCTTTCGATACTCTCTAAAAAGTGATGTCATTAATTCAGGAAGAGGAGATGTAGTTTGGTAGTGCATCCGGCATTATGGGCACATGCTTCTTTTGTTTTAAAAGGTATTATCTTTTCCAGGAAGCTTGTTATCAAAGTGGTTATTTATTTTCCAATGACATAGGCAACAAAGTGGCAACACGAACAGAAGTAAACGATAAATGCCCCGGATATCATTCTTCTCAGAACAACTAGTTGATGTGGTGCCGTGTCTTTAGCAATAATTTGTATATCCTAAAAACCAGTGGTTACATGATATACTTAACCAATTATAAACAATATAAAATTTGGCTTATATACCCTTTAGGTACAATAATTTCAAGCTTTTTATGTGACTTCCAGAAGTCCATTCTTGAAGTCACATTAAAAGTATAGCTTTAAACAACATTAAATGACTTTGTAGGGTCCCTAAATTAACCACGCTATCTTAAACAGCATAATATTGATGAGTGGCTATTCATAAAATATTAAATATATATATAACACATTAAATGCTGCTATAATACCATCTATCAACTATACATTATTTGTTTTTCACAATTAAAGTAGACTATGCATACAAAATTAAAAAAAAATAAATTATCAATCAATTAAAGCATAATAATAAGATAACTGAGATAATTACCAAATATTGTCAGAAAGTCGTACCTTAGTGGTAGAGCGTTTGGTATGTAACCTAAAGGTCGTGGGTTTGAATCCGACCCGGGATGCGTTGCTGGAAATTTTAGTGTGTGATCCGAAACCTTACGAAACAGTAATGGGTCATCTTCCGATCCCGGCAACCTAAATTCGCTCATTGCCATTTAGTCTCGGGCTTTTCTTAAACACCGATTAGTATTGCTAACAATTTTCAAAATATCAATAGAATATTTAGTTATTACATGCCATTTAATGATAATGAAATTTGTTTTAGATCTTTTCCAAGATCACCACCAATATATCAATAAGCGGTGAGTAGAAATTCCAAAAGTATTTGATTCTGGTCTCTATTTTCTGTTCTCCATAATTTTATCATTCATTATGCAAATGACATGACATAGGGTGTAAGGTGTTGCATAATGTGTAATTCCTCTAAATCATATCATTTTTTTCAAATTGGTTAGTATAAGATTAGTTAAAGAATTCAGAAAAGTACGTTTTTGCAATGCAATAAATACATATATGATATGTAATACAAATAAAAATATGATAGTCACTAAACTTGGTTTTGCAGTATATCCCAAAGCCGATTTAACATAATAGTAATATATAATCTTGACTTCTTGCAGGTTTTATTTCCATAAAGCCGACAATGGGATAGTCGATATTGTATATCATGAGGCAAACGAAGATATAGAAGTGCTGAATCTAAAGAAGTATATGTCATCCATGCTGTCTGCAAATCTAGAAGTATTTATATATCTTTCGATTGCTCAAGTCGCTTTCAATTGCATATTAGAATGAATCGTCTATGAGGCATCTATATATATATTATACGGTCTACAACTAATTCGGTTACATGGTTTCTGACTAAAATGTGTATATTTCGTTGCATTGATGTAATCATGAATATTTGTAGATTTCTCCAATGTATGAAGATGGAAGCATGGAAAACAGTGAATTTGATCATTCCGGTAGAGTTTGTTTTATAATACTTTGATATTATTGCTAAACTTACTTATTTAAAGCAAATAATAGTGACAAAACCAATTTTACGCATTTGATTTTATTTTATCATTTAAGGGTTCAATACTCACACGTACCACTTATCATTGGAAAATGGCCAGCGAAAGATCAACAAAACAAAACACGATGGGTTCCACAGTAGTGAACGGGTATTTTTTTTTATATATGTTTCAACTCAAACTCAGTAAAATTATTCACAAAACATTATCAACTTGTCAAGTTTTGTGTTTATTTGTTTTTGAATCCAATATACAAAATATTTACTGTTATTATTCGAAGGTTCTTTTTCATAACGAGAGAGGTCAAATCATGCATGTTGCAAGCAAGGAACGAATCGGAAGGTATGCTAATTTACTTTGCCTGAATCATGATAATATCATTTTCTTATGTATTTTAAATAATTTGTCTATTTGTTGTTAATCTAATTTAACATAGGTTAACGATTTTCCTTTAGGACTTTAATAAGAGTTATTCAGTTATATGTCCAACATAATATGTGCAACTTTTAATTTTTTATAGTATATTTGTGTTGACCGGATCGAAATATAAAATTGATCTTTAACAATAAATGAAAACATATTCCAAATTTTCCAGGTTTTGGAATCTATTTTCTGAAATTTTTTCCAAAAAGTGTTTACTGCTATTGTTAGTAAAGAGTAATAGTTTATCTTGATTTACTTGTTCAATATTTAGTTCTGACTAATAACACCGAGGTTTACAGCATTAAATGTCATCATTTTGTTTATCCTTGCAGAAAACCGGCTATAGGTGCGATTACTGTTAATCTAGAGTGGTTGAGTATTTTCCATAAACATTAATTTCATCGAGATCTAAATATTTTACATAAACGTAGCTTCGGATATTATTTTTAAAAGAACATAAACTATTATGAACGTCCTTTGGAAATGTTAGTTGAGTTATAATTGAGACTTTGCACAGTTTGATGGTTCAAAATTGATTATATTTCAACTTGAGCAATAAATTAAATGCAAAAAATCATATAGTTTTGACAACATTTATGTTAAATTTATGTGCAGGAATATTTACAGGACAGGACATATATTTCAAAAGCGAATTGGTTGATTCAAGGTATGTTTTTAAACACATTAATCAACACTCGATTATTGATTCCATTATTTTTATCTTTGTTTTCAAAGTCAAATCAAACAGCTATGGATAAAGTAAAATGTTGTATATTCACCATACTGTAAAATAAGTTCATTTCAGAAATGTATCATTTATCATTTGATAGGGAAATATATACCCCCGAAAGAGTATTCCATACAAATATTTCAACGATGACAAAAAGTAACCTTGCCCATCGTATATCATGGGATGACATCACGCTTCAAACTTCAGATTTGGAGAAAGAATTAGAAAGTGCAATAGCCTGCGTCAAACAGACATCAACAGGTGATTACGTCTTCGGACATTATAATAAATATATAAATGACCTATAGATATAGTATTTACCCAAAAAACCTATTTTGTCTTAGCTTTGGTTTAATGTAACGAAAATGACGTTCACACATTGTAAATTTCCCGCTTTAATAGGAGTGTTTTAATATTTAATAGATAAAACGGAAAACCGAAAATGTAAGTCCAAGCTGACCAATGTCTTCCAAGATGCAACATCAAGCTTATTGACTAATTTTGCATGGAACTGCCTATCAATGGGGTGCGATGTACCATTTGAAGATAATCATTTAGTAATTGAAACAATCTTAGAGGCACTTGGTTATGTAGACACACATGCAGCACAAAACGTGCTTGTACGATTTTTGACGAAAGGACACCCAGATAACAAGATGTACAAGAAAGTGTTGCGTCTCATTGGATTGCAAGATATTACAACAGATGTAAGTCTAACTCGTGCTCAATTAATATACATGGGACCAAACTATATAATATGAATAGACATATGTTTCATCGTGCATATTTTAATTAGTAACTGATTTTCCTTCATAGTTTTAAGCAAGTTTATATGTATTTATGCATGTGTTTTGTATATGTTACGTGCATTGTTTTACGTGAGAAATTTTGTAATTAAAAGCATATAAGCTGGATTCATATAAATATGCTGCATTGTTTCGTCTCTAATTTGCCTCACATGCATACTTCTACTATTGGCTTGTAGGAAACGATTGCATTTTTGCATGAGCAATGTTTTGGTTCGGATGACAGCTATCATGGTATGTATTAAAACATAATAAAATAGTTTCATTAATCAAATAAATGTTTTGAATTTTCCTTGGTTTGGATAGATTAAATTGCATTTAAATTTAATATATGAAATATAACTAAAACTGTTAATAATTGATTTAGGTATTTTGGCGATTGACAATGTGCAGATGGTTTCATGTCTAGCCCTGGGAGGAAAATTATCGATTCTGGATAGCGAATTACCGAGAGTTGCTGATCGAGTGGAAATGATACACGGCTGGATAAACAATTCTTTGCATGATATAGACACTATAACAGGTAGTAGTAGCAGCAGTCATATTTGGAAATATTATTGTTTTTGTACTTTGGATTTAAATTATATTCTGTTTTCTTTTGCAAATTTTATGAAATTTACAATGATACGCATTAGTTTGCAGTAAAATAAATGCCAATATTAAATGTTACATGCTGCATATTTAACAGTAAAGTATGTAATATATTTGGAATAAGTTTAACATTAAAAAATAAACATTTATCATGTAATAACAAAATAATTGATACTTAATTGTAAAATTAGAAATAGATAATAGTCTGAAATCGACCATAGAAGCTCATGCAAAGAGTGTTTTATTGCACACACTTGGGAACATAAGGCACCCTTCATCAAAACCGGTTATATTGGCTCATATGAGAAATAATGGACATCACACACGTATACGTCGCGCTGCTACCAATGCCCTACGTCACTACACATGTGCAGAGGTGCAATTTTGTTATTATTTATCCAAACAGAATTCGTAACTTGTTGGTATTATTGGAATAAGTTTAGAAATTTGATAAGATTTGTTTGTTGAATAGTAGTTAATAAAAGTGACTCAACCTGTTTGACTCAATATCCAATCTGTTTATTATGATTAAAGTCCGCCACAGCTCTACTGAATGTGTCCGTGAATGATGATTCCTCTTTGATTCGTCGGACGGCATATGACATTTACAAACGTCATTCCGAGGCATTTAGCCTTTCAGAGCCTGATAGAGACATTATTGAAAGGTAATTATGTTTTAGACGTTTCGTAACCTTTGATTATTTAATATAGTTGTCTAATATCGATATAATTATTGTTTTTATGTTTTGGCATGTATTAGATTTTACAACGATATATATTTTCTTGCTTGAATAAAAACTATGTCTATACTTTGCACTGTCATCAATATTTTTAAAATAACATTTATTGCAGCTATCGTTTATCCAAACGCTTAAAGCGACAAGCTCAAATACAAAACACAGTAGATGAATTAACGATAGGATCTGATGTAAAGGTGAACCGGAAAGAGTGGTCCCGGCAGAGCGGCAACTCGGAATTTGGTTTTCGCGCCTCTGGCTCGCATGAAACAATGGCACATTTTCAAGCATGTAAGCTTATGTCGTATAGCCTTTCATTTATTTGAGCTTAGCCTACATTTGATTTATTGTTTCATAATATGTGAAGATATTTGTTGTGTTCATTTTATTTTGAAGGCTGCATTAATTGGCTTTGAACAATAATGGAAATTCACTTTGTATTTATCAATAGCTCCAGTGTACACAAAAGCAAAATCAACTTCAATGATAAGTGAAAAACTAGAGGGATGGCTTAATGGTCAGGTATACCACCACAGTGACATATTGGAAATGGAACTCTGTTTTCAAAAGGAATTTCGATTTTACAATTCAAATATTTTGTCGGTGAGTGGTGAATCATGAAACAGTTGATATAATGTAAAGATTTAAACAATGAAAATACACCAATATAAAAAAGCCCATGGAAATTTAATATCATATATTTCATCTAACTATAAAGCCAATGTTAATCAAAGGAAATGATATTGTGTTTGCATGTTTTATGTTTCATAGGACCACGACTATGATGCACATGAAAGACAGATTCAGGAATATGATAAAGAATTTAAAGAACATATGCAACCGATTGTCACAAGCATCAATCGGTTTTATGGTTTATTAGGAACTAGCAGAACCGATTTTGGAGCGGTGTCAATAGATCCTTATTTTATATTAAGCCTGCCTGGGAATGCCCATAAAGCGAAGGAAGACCATAGAATAGCAAATAACATAAGAATCCTTGAAGACGGTATTAATGATTATGTAAATGGTGATCAAGTAAATCTCCGATCAATAGATGAATGTATCTCAAAGGAATGGGATATTTTCATATTCATGGTTGACATTGATAAATTTACTAATTTAGTTATCACTTGTTTGCAAAATACAAACTCCATACAAAAACAATCTTTAGGTATAATGGGGAAAATTAATTTGATCTCACAGACTGTTTTTGACTTGAGATACGCAATGCAAAGCCTTAGAAATGACACATTAGTTGGATTGCACTACTCATCTAAATTATCGAGTTCATCATTGAAAACGCCATTCAACTTGATCATCCGTCGGATTCAAGGCTTGATTGAAGAACATGATTCAGCGTTGGTTCATTTTACTAAGGTTGGTTACAAGTGTTCATATTGTTTGCTACTGTTTCTTCAGTTTGTTTACTCTCTGTTAAAAATACATTTGCTTATCATTCGACACGAGAAAAAACGGTTAAAAACATTAGAAACCAATTAAGAAAAAATACTCTCATTCCAAAGAAAATCGGCCAAGAGACAAATGACAACCTACGATTCATCGCAAGGACAATAGACGAAATGTCAAAACTTATGGCATCATATGTCCCACACTTAGAAGCATCACCCGAAAGCGCCCTTTCCTTATTGCACATGGCACAGAAAAGGTAACGTTCGTGTTTGATATCCATCTGATTATTAACTTTAAGGTGGCGTTAACTCTATATAATATGCATTTAAACAAATAATAAATCATTTAATTATAAATCATTTACCAAAATATGACAAATCCTTATTTCTATATATTAAGTAGTAAAATATTATCATTGAATATTAAGTCTTGACTGGTAGTAATTTAGACATTGAAATCGTGTATTTGCTTTTTGTATCTTCTATGCACTTCCAGTATAAAGATGGTGCTTGTTGCCTTTCAAGAAACAAAGACAACAATGCAGCTTTTCAGTGACGAAATGCAAGGTTAGTTTATGAATTTCACTTATTAAAACAATTAAAATTAAATATATAAATATATCATATAATCGGTTATCGTAACAATAAAGAATCGTTAAACTAATAGCATGGAATGTCTAATACAAATGGGTGTTTATTTCTAAATGCGCAAGTATATACTATGCTTTCCAAATTTCATTCTTCTTGACAATTGAGATGGATACATTAGGCTCATACATTATTTTATCATTTCTAAAGCACTTTTGATAAGAAAATATAGAGCAAAAAGTATTTTGTATTGACACGATGTGTATTGAAAAACGAATATATTTCAAGGCAAGATTTCGTCTTGGATGCAACCTGGAAATGAGCTCACCCATATTCAGAATGATATCATGAATGTTATTGAAGTAATAAATATATCAAACGTCAATAGGGAAGACAAAGCCTCCCCGGCGGATAATTTATATAATGTAGGTATTAATGTCATTTATTTTACCAGTAAGGGAAAGAGCACATTATATATATTAATAGATATATATCACTATCACGTGCATCAATGATAGTGTGATACCTGTTTATATGAATTGCATATAGTGCAGTCGGTAATATATATTCATTTTTGTTAAAACATAATAAATAACCTATCAAGTGATAGTTTCAGGTCATATATAATTGATTTGAAATACGTTTAAGAATTTTATTAAATACAAATACATGTTATTTACTTCAGGACTTGCTTCAGCAACAATCAACGAACAAAATATACAACTGGCTTCAAGCAACGCATCGAAATATGCAATCGTTGTATTATATTGGGGATAATTGTTCAGCTCATGCGTGGCAATTATTTGATATTATGGAGGATACAGCCTTTGAGTTTGAAACTTTCTTTGTGAAGTAAACAATTACAATCTCGTCACGATTTACCCATCAGAATAATAACTGATCTAATTATTTTCGAATCAATGGAACAAATAGACCAATAATTTAGTTGATGCCAAAAATATTTCTGAGTAAGTTAATGTTAATAAACTCATTTTATGCACATGCAAATAAAATATGTATTTTTTATTATGTCTGAAAAGATATATCATTTCCCGGGATCTGCTTATAAAAATGTTTATTTAGATTGGAACAAGCCGCAACATATGCCCATGCTTTCCTCGGAATGCAGTTTCACAGTACATTTCCCAACCAAGTGCGAACCGAATGTGACGAATCTTGTGGAGGGTGTGGTATTTACCCAAACATGTTAAACGGTAGAGCAGGAGTGCAATTAGTGACATCAAAAGGCGATGATGTATGTTACTTATGACTTATTTATAAAATGTTATACTTTATAATGTTCTTAAATATTCCAAATATATGTGCTATCTAGATTGTATAGAACAGTAAGAAATAATAGTATTATATGAATATTTATGAAAATAGGCACAATAAACTTATCAAATCGAATTCAATAAAGCATATAAAACATAACTTTATAATTATTGCAGGTGGTTTCTCCAGTAGATGGGCTAATAATAAAACATCCCTCTGAGGATGATGCTGTTGTAATATTCCCCTTTGAATCAAGTCTTATGGAATATGAAATTGTTATTACTTACATCACGCCAAGCGATAACGTATTAAAACGAGAAAGCGGTTATATTGCCATAGCAGGACAAAGTATTGGTACTGTTATTCAATCAGTCTGCCAACCGAACTACATACATCTCGCTATTAGACTACGCAACTCGACAAACGAGCAGGTAACACATTTATTTAATATAATAACAGTTATTTTTTAGATAAAAGAAATTTAGTAGATATGAATTTATATTATACAAACAGCGAATCAATATAATATCAAATATCAAATACCTTCAAATATATATTTGGACTGTAGTTTAGCCCAAATTACATTGAAAACTGTATTTAATAAATGTGTACTTTAGTAAGTTTTGATTCTGCTAAAAAGAGAAACATTAAATGATAAATATTAAGGGAGCAAATGAAGGAGATGGTGGAGTGTATATTAAGGCTGATGCATTTTATAACAAACAAAAACCGGTAGAAGTAATATATGAAAATGGCGAGTGCAACTCCATCGAAATAAAGACCAACGGAAACTACATAGATATCGGTTTGTAGCATTTTAAACTATTTACACCTTTTTCTGTCACCAAATGGTTCACGTTTGTGCATCTTCAATAATTACGAGAGCTTTAGTGAACATGTGCTGTGTTGCTGTAATGTGAATTAAATATATTGTTGAATGATGTTGTACTTAAAACATATATGCTATTAACGTGGTTTTCAGTTGACCTTGGTACGAACTTGCAACAGCATACTATCTCAATCAAACGTGAAGTAGCAGATATTTCGTCAGATCTTGAGGACCATGTTGAGATTGATTTGATTCGGCCTGGAGATGTGAATATAATTGACTTGTCAAAATTTGCGTATCAATTTAAAACAAACAGAAATGAATACAATTATGATTTACAGTCATCCACTTTTCTACCACACTATAGCACCAGTTATTCTGAAGGGTAAGACTACGTCAAATATAACTGTTATACATGATTTGATATTTTCATTATAATAAATATATGTTTGATGGTAAAATATTATTGTTTATCAGCGGTTTAAGAGCAACATAATGAGTTCACGATCTACCAATCAAAATTCGATTCCAAAATAATTTCAATACAAGTTAACATATTAGGTTTTAGATATAGAAGTTTCGATCGTATGTATCGTAAATATTCTTTCTAGTCATAATGGTGATATTTTACAGACGGAGAATTTCGGAGTACCCCATCGGACAAACTCACCCAAAACCAACAGATTACCTTGATCTGTATGAAAACTATACTGTTGGAGATATAATCGATCTTTTTGACGATGCTGGCCTTTCAAATTATTCGGCAGCTATAAGGATGGCTGGAAGCATAGTTATGAATATACTTCAATCACCCATCGAAAGACCTGTTGAAACCGTAGAGAGTGTAAAGATAAGGGACACAATGCAAAAAGATGGCTATCCTCTCAACCAATACAATGATGCTTTCATCAGTACACTTTATTATGTGGGTATGAAAGGTGAGCAAAACATATAAATAATGCTATCTATGCATTCAATCTAATATATACCAAATTTTATTATATTGATTAATATTAGCATTACCTCCATTAACGTTTACTCATCTTGACCCTTTTAGAATGTGCACATGTAAGGAGCTCTATAGCAATAGGCCAAGGCCACATGTGTCGAACAGAGCATGATTGTCAACAGCTTATATGCCTTATGGAACTGAACACAAATCCAAAGCAGTATTGTGATCTAAGGATACACAATAAAGTTGATATACAAGAAATAGAATTGACAGCATGCACTGAGATGATCAGTTTTTCATATAGTGGTGAGATTTATTTCATTTTTCTTCGATATATTCAAAATCCAATCATAAAATAAGTTGCAACTATATCTAAATTTAAACTTGAACATAATGTAATACAATTGATAAAAGATCATCAGCAAATCAAGAATGCACTCTGTTTAAAAATTTATAAGGTTCAATTGTAATGTAACTTATTTGATACAAATTTGCACCAAATCAATACACAATATCGCTGATTTATACTAGTTATATAAGTTATATTTTTATTTGTTTCACAGATTTAGAATTACAGAACATCTCACATCATGAAGTAAATATTTCAACACAATCAGCTTATGTGAAGGCATTACTGAATATGACTTGGATAGACGGTATCATTATGTTGGATTTAACGGCTCAATCTTGTACAAGTGCACAAGCATTTTGTACTGATATTGAAGTTATTTTTCAAAATCTTGAATTTTATGCCAAAACTTCATTCAATATTGGTAAGTATTGTTTTGTATAATTTAGCATTTTTATCGTTTGTAAATAAATAAAGACCTGAGCTTGCATCTATAAGGAATCCAACATAGGAATGGAACGTTTTCGATCCGGGAACTTTATTTTTAATTTTGTCATTCACATATACATTGCTTAATTTTATCTATATCTATTGTTTTTTTCTGACAAAACTTACTTAAAATAGACCGATACAATTATTTGAATGGTGAATGTTTGTATAATGTTAAATTTCATATGTGAATTTTCATAGAATCTTTCATATAAAAGAATCCATCAGTAATACAATTACAGGCATAAGATGCATCCATGGTTACATAATAACCTTTTCTGGTTTGTTCTATTTTTGCAGAAAAACCAAAATCGAATGTTGACAAGTTAAATGCCCAAATTACCGATTTTAGTTTATTACGGTTTCGTCAATTTGTTGAGGCTACTCGAAATTTTGTTTGCAATCCAAGGGATCTCAGTGGATATTGCATAGAATATATTCTGGCTCTTGTCGAGTTTGTCGTCGACAATGCTTTTGACAGAACGGTGTGTGTGCTCTTGCTTATCGATAGCTTGATGATAATTAATAAATCATTATTTTCTGCAGTTTCATGTCAAGTATTTTTTTGTGGAATATCACTGAAAAAGTACATTTGTAACATATTTTATAAGGTTAAGTAATGTAGTTCACTCAACTGGATATCCATATGGTTTCATAGGTTCCTATAAACCTTGAAGAAATTATTTGTAAATTGATCAACGGAGAGAATGGAGACGAGACCTGCATTCCTGGCTTTGTGGAATGGCTTGTAGGAGCTCATATTAATGTAGGAATCGAAATCGAATCTTCAGGAATTCAAAAAGATGATGAAGGCTATTATAGCGAATTGGATCTTTCACTGCGATTCCATTGCAAATCAAAAAGCTTTTTTATTGTGCGATATGGTAAGAAAAGTTGTGTAAAGGATAAATAGTATAAGTGTCAATATGATTCTCTTTCTATATGCCGCTGCTATAGTATACGTACACAATTCGAAGAACAAACCTAGGAAAAAAACGTTTATCTAGTCTCTGAGTTATGCTAAAGATATTTATATATGACTTAAACAAAACATCATTCGGATATATGATATCTATGCATAAATAAATGCCTATATGACTGATTGTGTACATGAATTATTTTCTGAGTTGCCAAATGCTGTAAAATTAATATGTAGTTTCACAGAGCTGATACAATATACTCATGGTGATTATTAATCAATGTGTATTATTTCTATTATAGAAATGGATTATCGATCGACCACTGAATTAATGGCTCGTTTTGATGTTCAATTAAGCCCCAAGCCAGATTCACATGTAAGTTTAATTATTTTATTATACACTATATTATGCCTTTTGCATATTACCCTCGATTTAAATGTACATTTCAAATGTAATTTATCTTTATTTTAGCTAAAATTTATATGAAAAGCATTTACATTAACTTGTATGCTAACGTATCCATCTATCTATCAACTAGGTGACATTTGAGGGACCAACTGATGGAGCGATTGAAAGATTTAAGGCGACAGGAACATTTCTAGGATGTGGTGTTACTTTAAAAGATTGGGTTCACAATCCCATTAGAGGGACTAAAGAAATCGCAATTTCATTTGATTTGTTCGGTGGGGATAAATACCTATGGTAATTCCATTTTTACATCTCTTCTTTTTCTATTCAAATATCATCATTCTATTCATAAGTGTTTTAGACAGTTGCCATGGCTTTTGTTGATTATCTTATTTCCTTTAAAAATGCAATTTTTAATTTAAGCTGACACGCCAACTCTCATCAATGTTGAAGGTGTTTTGTTTTGTATTCCTTAATCAGCGCATCCATCGTTATTGACTACGAGCAAACCTGCATTGACATTTGGTATATGATGAAGGTACTTTTTATTCCGATTCCACTTAAAGAGATTCATTTCGGGTGTGTTTCTCCCAATGGATATGAAACAGAACCCTTATGCGTAGGATTTTATGCTGAGGATCAATCATCAAATGCCTATCAAATGAATAATCAAATACAATCGGTACAAAGAGATACATGTTTAGTATATCAACGCATTGGACGAAGCTCTAAACATTTAGCATTTACGTTTGACGCTCCATTTTACGACACAAGCAGCTCTCTTTACAATGAATATGCAATTGGTACTTCCCAAGGCAATACCGACATACAATCTTGGTCAACATATACAGGAGCTGTGCAGGTTAGTGCTTTCCTATTTTAAAACACAATTCTTATCAGAACTAAAATTTGGGTCACATATTGTACTGCAATACATAAATCATATCTAATTTATATAATTCATCTAGTCATTTTTTGTTGCAGGCAGTTGATATGGCTACATCTCCGACTGGTATTCCCATCTATCTGTCAACCCGATCTATAAATGTGTACGATAAGGTATCAACGCTTCAATGCTCTCTATTAACACTCGATAACACACCCCCTACTGGTCGGTTGGAGCCCTGGCGGTTGTTAACTAGTCATCCAACTCATTTGCATTCCTCTCTGTTGGTATCTGATGACTCTCCGCTTGTTTTAGATCAGTATGTAGCAATAGGTAAAGGAGTGCCTGTTGATAATACATTTTCGTGGCACAAGTTTGAGTTCAGTGAAGATCCTAGAAATAGTGATGCCGAAGGAGTTATGAGTGAATTTGCTTCGGGGAAAGTTGGAAGATTAAACGTAGAGCCTCTTAATGTGTTTATAAGTCCACTAGACAATGACTGTGCTGATAAATGTATTGAAGCTGGGGATCCGTGTGTTTCATTTGATTATGACTACAACTCAGGAACTTGTAATATACATACTGTTATTGAGGGAATTCATGCCCAACTTGTCACCAGTGGTGCCTATAACCACTTTGAAAGACTTGGTCAGGGATCTAGTGCATATTTCACATTTGACGATTTACACCTGCGACACGGGAGCTCATATTATTTCAATGCATTAGTAACCAACGATAAAGGCTATAGATCCATTATATCTTCGGACGAAATCGTTGTTGACTTTACGCCTCCTGAACCTGGACTCATTCAAAATGCCAAACAGGACATATTTCAACACGATGGTTGCGAGGCTTCAGTTAATCATGGCGAAAGGTGCGAGAATGTCACTCCGATGCCCAACCACAGGGTTATTGTTGATGGTTCGGGTTCAGAAACAGTCTACAATGGCAACATCATGGGCACGGATTTGTTGTATACGATCAACAATCATTACATATCAGGTAGTTTAGCTAAATATGAAATACAACCCAAAGCCTTCATATGATCTATCACCCGTTGAGCTCATAATTTTGATTAAATAAAATTACTAAAATAATTATGTAGTGATCCGTAAATAAACTTGACGATCTGTCATTCTTTAAAAATTTATGCATCTTTACACATGTATTTTGGTGCTAATGAATGATCAAGCTAACAACCCCGTTTTGAGGTTTTCTGTCTATTATCTTCGCAGCGTCATGGAGAGCGTTCCGCGACAACGAAACTGATATTTGGGGATACACCTGGTCAGCTGGATCGTCGGTGTGCGGGTCGGATATTCAGCCGTTTGAAGATCCTCACAGCCACTTAGCTAGTAGCAGCTACTGGACGTATGAGGCAACCGCAACCGATCTACATTTACCTGATGGGACGTACTACGTCACAGTGCAAGGTCTATATAATGTTGCTTATGTTACGTATTATGAGTCATGTAAATGGTTTTTATACACAATGGTATACATATACCTTGTGGCACGTACTAGGTTAATCATATAATTGACAAGTTTCAATAGCTTATTTAGGAAATTGAATTCGCAGTAAAGAAACGAGTGTTAAATCAATAGTATAAACCTCAACACTAAACTGCAAAACTATGTTATAACATATCCTTTTATATCTAGGGCTCAACAATGTGGTATATGGCGGGGCCTTGGTAACAACTGTATGTCACTCTACAGCCGTAATGATAGATACGTCGCCACCTCTCGTCCATCTGGTTGAAGACGTCTTTTACGACGCCTATTTCGGGCTTTTTGCAATATATTACAGTGCATCAGATGAGGAATCGCATATAGCGCGCACAGATATCGGATTGGGAGAAACTAAACACGATGTATTTGTTATGCCTTATACGCGACATGATCCCCTCCGAGATGGTTATGAAATGGTATCAATCGACGAAGTCTTGCTGCCCGAAGGTGTGGCTATGTGGATAAGAATTCGAGTCGTCAACAATGGTACACCATTTTAAAATAATATGATTCAACAAGTTTAACAATGCAATTAAATTCGTTAACATAAATTATCTTAAGAAGGTACTATCAATAAAAATGTTGTGAACCATTTAAATGTTGTAAAAGTTAAATCGTGCTTTAAAACTGCATATATCAATATCGAACATAATTCAACCCGATATAATTAACATATCTTGCTAAAATATTACTATGAAGGATATGTTTGATTTGTTATCACGATTGGCATATTGAAATCACCAACGCGTGATATTTTCAGTTGAATTACTTACCGCAAGCCACGGGGAAGAACCAATAATGGTCGATAGCTCGCCACCGGAGGCAGGTTATGTGTTGGACGGGGAAGTGTCCCTGAAAGATCTTATCTACCAGCCCTATGATGACCGAATATGCGTCCAATGGTATGAATGGTATGACCCAGAGAGTGGAATTGACAGGTGCTTAATCCCTTTCAATTTAAGAAGATTATTCTTTTAAATGACCATTTAACTATTCAATTGAATAAAAAGTGTAATATTAACCGAAACTTATACAAATTACAATTGTATATGATTAAATTTGTATGAACAATTTTAAAAGTATAGAGCTAGTCAGTTAACGTAAACATAGAGCTTACGTAAACATATATGTAATTTTTTACATTTGAAATGATAGATTCTTGTGGGGTATCGGGACCAGTGAAAATGAAACAAATGTGATGGAACTGACTGAGTTTGACCGCTACCAAACATCTGCTTGCGTCCAGCTTGCTCTTAATCACTCGCAGTTCTACTATAGCACAGTTGTTGCCTACAACAAGGGCATCAATTCGCGCTCTACAACTAGTGTGTCGTCCGGAGGTAAACGATTCTGTTATTTGTAGTCAAGCATGCATTTGATATTAAACGGTTGTGATTAAGCATAGGAAGTAAATTTGCTCACCGTTGTACAGTATTTTGAATGGATATAAAGCTATGTTTTGAATCCCTGTGATCGAGAAATTATAACAAATGAAAGTGTAGTCAACCAAGACATTTTATCATCAACATCGAATATTTCTTTTGGAACACGGTAACCGGGACATGACCGGTTGCAGTAAACTTCGATAAAGAACAATTTCTCCAAAATTACTACTTGCAGGAAATTTCGAAGAAAAATGAGACACCAGTTAATAATCATTTACGCGGGTCGTGTGGGTGAAATGTAAACAAACGATTAAAGTGTTAGAATGTATTTAACACCAATATTGAGACGATTGATTTATGTTAAAAAGGAATGTTTAAAACAAATGTATTCATATGTATAATACTGACATTTTAGACATGTATTGATCCGCTCTAATACAAATAAAATGGGTATATACATTATCGCCCATTTTCCCAAAAGGCAAGGACGAGAATGCAGTCCGGTAAATCACAGTCTGAAGAGTATATGTGAAGTATACTATACTTCAAGTAAAGTTTTTTTTACTTGGTGTTTTATATAGTAATTTTACACACCATAATATCATTTTTCAAGAATCAATAAGTCAAAATATCCTAGTATGGGTGTTAGGGTGGGGGTTGGAGGGAGGATCATTCTAAATGATTTTTCAGTTAAGATTATTTAATAACATTCCTTAATGAAAGATATTTAGTGAATTAGTGCCTAACCCTAACAGAAAAAGATAGATATTTTATATTATATTTTCCATGTATACCTCCAGTACACTCTTCAATCTGTGATTTACCGGACTGCGGACGAGAATATATCATACGTAGTCCTAGCAAAAGGTAAAATAAAAATATGGTTAACCATTAGACCGGTTCCATATGTACGCGTTCAGATGCTACAACAAATTAAAGATGGTATTATATTGCAGTGATGGTGGATATGACAGACCCACTTGCAGGCTGGGTTACAGATGGGTCAAGTCGGGACGAAGATATAGATTTCTCCTCATCTGCAGCATCCATTGTCGCTAAATGGGGTGATTTTGTTGATCCAGAGAGTGGCATATCTGCTTATGAAGCATCAATTTTTGTAAACGGCCAGCGCAAAGAGACCTTTTCGTTTGATGGAAGCATTGAAGAGCTGGAAGACCACACTCAACACTTTGAACAAGGGGATCATATTCACGTAATTAAATTTTAAATAAGTTAGACTGTATTAGTTAATAATTATATTCACTCAATGTGAAAGGGGCATTTAGAATAATTGAATACACATTGATCCTCATTAAATTATTTAAAGGTTGAAGTCGTAGCTGAAAACGGTGCAACCCGTGTCAACAAAAGCGACTCATCTGGTTTCACGGTCGATCTTTCACCACCGCACGTGGTTTACTTGACAGACCACCCAGAGGATTTGTTATACCAAAGCAGTAAGTCAGAGCTATATGCAGCCTGGCAATTCCGTGATCCCGAATCGGGAATTGCAACATATGCAATGCGCATCTTAGAATATTCCGGCGGACAGAGTCTTCGGTTCTGGCCCAAAAATGCCACTTTTCAAGAGTTTGACCCAAGTGAAGGAAATGAGATGAAAACTGTAGTAGAGACCACTTTGAGGAACGGTCTCATGTATATAGTGGAAGTAGTGGCGTCTAATAAAGCTGGGTTTGGTAGCACACAAAAATCCAAAGGAGTCATCATTGATTCGACCCCTCCAACAATGATCAATGTAAGTTTCATTACGTGCCGATTTGTACGAATGAATACTTATAAAATATTGTCTTTATTTCGGTAGTTTTATAAACGCTTGTTAAGGTTTAATGGTGAGCACGGAGATGCGAGTTGAACCACTGGTATTTCTTACTAGTAAAATGACAAAATTTTGATTAAGTAGCGCATGGAAAAGTTTGACCGGCTGCATATATACGAAAACGTTCATATACATTGAGTTCGACATGCGTTATGTGTCTCACTCTTCTCATTTCGAGGTTTACATCGGCACGTTCGGCGCTGACGAGAATTTGAACGGAGAGGGACAGGTGATTCACGCAGACCATAGCGGTATCCACGCATCCTGGCTAGGAGTCGATCATGAGAGTAACGTCAAGTAAGACTTCATGGCGAATCAATTTGATATAGGGTGGTTGGGACAGATTGTCTTAAGGTAATATTAGAAAATTTCACAAAAGTTGCACAAACATGGAATATATTTTTCGCATAAAAAGTCAAATTCTTATCTGCCAATACTTTCGCAAATCAATAAAAATATCCACAATATTGTTTCACATATTCAAGATGTAACCAGGATATTTTAATCAGGTCCTACATGGTTGCGGTTGGTACTCACCCCGGAGACGCGTCAATCACAAAGGGCTTTCGAAACTACGGGATAGAAACTTCAGCTTACATAGATGGTTTGGACCTAACGCCCTCCACAGAAAACAATACCCTTTACTACGTCACCGTCAAAGTGGAAAACAACGCCAACAGTTTATCCGAAGTGATGTCATCCAACCCCATTCACGTCTACGAAGAAAACAAGCCAGGCCAGGTGTTTGATGGGCGAGATATTTTTACGGATCAAGATTTTTCACGCGATATTTTTACAACGGGAATGAGTTTTCAAGGATTCGAAAGCGCAGCATGTGGAATTATCGGCTATGACTGGGCGATTGGCACTCAACCTGGCTACTCAGATGTGCTTCCCTTTACCAAATACGGCATCGTGATGAAAAACGAGACGCATGGCATCGCCGAAATTAGCTTGTCGCTAAGCAACAAAGCCGTTCTTTTCACTACGGTTCGCGCACATACGGGTCACCAATGCCACGAGTCCATCATCGAATCGAGTTCCGATAGCTACAAGATAGACACGGACCCGCCCGAGATCACGGTTGTGAGTATCGGCGTGTTTGAAAACTTTACGCATGGCATTGAAGATTCTCTGTATCAACAAGAATATGATTCCATTGAAGTCGAATGGAACAGTACAGACGAGACGTCGGGTATCCTATACCAATCGTGGTCAGCTGGCTCTCTACCATTTGCAACCAATATTCACAACGACACCACTCAAGACAACGAAAAAGTACCTATTGGAGCGATCGCACTAGAGCATGGCGACACTATCTTCTTTACCATTGAAGCGATGGACAATGCTTTGAATATCGGCTCAATGGTATCCCCTTCACTGACCATCGATACAACAGCGCCCGATTTCCAAGGAATTCTTGACTGCACACCGGTTATATCTTACGTGAAGCCCATGATCTACTGTTGGTGGAATGACCCGCTTGACAGCGAAAGCCCAATAGCGACAATATCTGCGAGCGTGGGCTTGTTTCAATTCGACGATTCCATAGTCTCACCCATCGCTTTGATGCACGGCACAAACACTTGGTCAACGTCCCTCCATGACATATTCGACGCCGGTGAAACAACATTAACATCCGTCTATATCACTGTTCGAGCCACGAATGACGTCGGTCTTGTGAGCGCTTTATTTTCCAAGGTCATCGTAGATCAAACGGCCCCTTCACATGAGTTGGGACGAGTTACGGTGGTTTCAAGTGTCGATGGTGCCAGAGAGAGACAGTGTCAGCAATCGAATTCGTACATCGAACTTACTGTTGATGGCTTCGCGGAGGATGTGTCACAAATTACCAGGTATTACCTATGCAGTAGCTCCGGTGTGCGTTGTTTTAAGGCCAAATTCAATTCTTTGCTCTCCGAAAAGCCTGAATAATCTTTATTAGCCACGGCTTGCTACGCAAGGCGTGGATTGTCCTACCGGTTTGCCGTTATTGATTTATGCATATATTTATTTGTTTATTTGTTTAGTTCGTTAACTTTTCTTGTAAATGCTACTCCTCCTAGAGTTGTGGGCCGATTTTAATGAAACTTGGTGTGATTGTTAACAATGTTCTGGGGTATCTAAAAACTGCTAGCTCGTGCTTATATTGCTTATATAAGCAAAGTTATAGCTGCCTATATTTTTCCATTTAAACAATTAAGATTGTATCTGAAGCCGCTTCTACGGTGATCATGTGATTGTGACGTCATAATCAAAACAACACAGTGGTGTTTCTGTTATTGACGATAAGGGATTTGTAATTTTACACACCATAATACTAATATAATGAAATTGGTATTAGTATTGATTGAAACATTTTGTTAGGCTGAGGGTTTTGCATCTCTGATGCCTATGTAAATGAAACCAGGCATATCTTTTGAAATTAGATTATGTAGTTTAAGGCTTAAGGTTTAAACATTCTTAGGGCCAGGGATTTATCTACAAATTTTTGAGTGTGTGATTCATGTGCGACATTTTCGACAACTGTGCGACAGTGAAAAAAGTTGTGCGACAATTTTTTGAACCTCTTAATAGATACATTGGTTCATTCTGATTGGTCACTTATAAATACCTGCTGAAATTATCCAATGATCAAGAATGGACCAACAAAACCTTTAACAGTCTTGGATATATGA
>LQRL01174316.1:0-15279 GCA_001703475.1 Hydroides elegans
CCCCCCCCCCCCCCCGCCAACCGAAAACCAGTCGTATTTCTATCTGAAAACTAATTTGAATCAATGAAAAATGCGATTACGAAAACGGGGTAGACAAATGCAGGTGGGTATAAACTCGCTAAAACAGACCAAATATCCACTAGATATTCTCCTGCATAGCTCGGAACTCAAAAGGACTTCAAATGGACTCAGAACTCTGGGTATTCCGTCGAACAAAAATGTTTTCACTGAGTCGTTGTCTGATTCTGGCATCATTTGAATTTCACAGTTTTGTCATCGATAAAATTGAACAAAAACACATAATGTTGTGATTTTTAAATTAAAGAAATGTAATAATAAATTCGAACTTCTTTAGATTTTATACCTACATGAAAAGGGCCTAATGTTAGAAGGCGTTTAGGAATCAACCATCTTCAACCTGAACAATATGTTTTCATATATTATTACAACATATAATTATATCGAAATTACAGACCCAACCTTTCCCAGAGCTATTGATAAAGCATCATTCTGTGGCAGCAAATACAATAGTGAGGAGACATAGAAGTTACAACCTTGGTGCAAAACACCGGGAAGTCGGTATACATGTACATCTTGAACATTTAGAATGATAAACATGGAAAGGTTTGCCTGTTACTAATTTTAATAGATAAAATTGCTAATTTTAATAGATAAAAAAAAACAATCATATATTTTTGGAAATTCGACTTACTTGATCCATTAACAATGACGTCACAATGGACTGATCCGTTCTGCGAAGTTTTTCTACTCCCCATCGTGGAAAAATATATCTGTTTGCTTTTCAGTTGTTGGTCTTTTTTTCCCAAACTAATATGGTCATTATCCAAGCTAAATCGATTGAAATTTTATTACATCAATCATCCTTTATGTATGTAAAAAATATCTGTTTTATATACTTTGATATCTCTTATCCATCCAACTAATTCTATTAAAATTGCATTTTATCCAGCATCCTTATGCACATTAGATATTCCCGGTGTCGGATAGATTTCATTTAATCTGCGGTCAGGTGTCTAACATCATGCACCAAATTGCAGCAAAACGGGTTAATTTGCATTTCTAGTAATTATAATCATATGGTGATTAAGTCTCTTTCACTCTCTATCCTTTGGGTTTTATCAAATAATGACACTCATTTGAAATTCAAATACGTTTTCCTGGACGACAGAAATATACATTTATGCATGTGGAAGTTATCCAACTAGGAAGAGAATGAATATTTCACTAAAACTACATGTACTAAATATATCAAGCATCTAATCCTTATAGCATCTTATAGTTCTATATCATATCCAGAAACAGTGCATATAATATTTATCCATTTAAACCTTAAACATTGAGCAAAATCGACTTATGTATTTCTTTTGCTCTTAAGAGTCACTGGTGAGACTGAAATTTCTATATTTGAACTGATTTGAACTGATCAAACATATGTTTTACAATCGTCTACATATGTACACTGGTTGTACAGATATACGTAATTCAGTGCAAAAAGGTGCTGACTCAATAAAGTACATTATATTCAAAAGAGCGATTTGCAATATGTCGCATGTCGCTTGATCAATGCAATATATCTTAACGACTCATTTATATGGATCTAAAAAATGGTTACATGGATCGCTTATAGAGTACAAAGACGGAATTTTGAAATAATTTTCTTATAAGCAACCATGCATGTATTTCTAGTATGTAAACACGTTTTATTGCCTCGGAAAAACTCCTCAAAACCTAGTGAATATGTTCAATCAATGAGTCAATAATAACTGATCGAACAACATTCAGAAAACATGACGATATTTATTATATATCACATGACTACAAACGCACTGTTGTCTCTGCAAAAAAATATGCGTTATAGACCTAGCACCAAGATGCATATGTCCCTTCGATATGAAACATAGGCCTATATCACGACATCTGCGCTCAGTCTCACTCAATATTTTCGGTGAAAAAAAGTGCAACAAAAACTGACGCAAAGTTTAGAAAATCCCGTCGAGAGACTTATTTTAGCGAGTGCTCTGTTTGTTCAATCGATATCTAATTAAATATGAAAGACGCTGATGTTACAAGCTGTATTTAGAATAATAACGTCAATGTGATGTCTTAAAGTAATATCCTAGTGATAACCATCCGGAAAATTTGCAAATTCAAAAGCGCGATTGCATCTTTTATTTCACTTTTTCTCATAAGTATCTGTCTCTCTTTCACTCTGTCTAACTGCCACTCAGGGTGAAAATATTACGTCAAAATACTGAGAATATCTACTTTTGATAAAACTCTTAATTTTCGTTTATAAATCACAAGAAGTTTGCCTCAAATATCCATATTAAACTTTGTATCTCTTGTAAATTTCTATTGAAAACGAATTCCAACATTACCACGGAATTTTCAAGCCTTCAGAGATTAGAAGAAGGGTGCTGGAATTCGTATAGAAACATATCCGATAAGGTAATTACAGTGCAAAGTTGATATTTGTTTGAGGTGTCGGTTTATAATGTAAGTAATTGTCACATATGACACTTTGGCAAAGCGGTTATGTGGCGAACCATTTAAGAATGTCGTTAAAAAATCTAAAACTATATATACCGCAAGCCCTTAATTGTAAAAGACATATAATAAATAAAAGAGATCTAATCAAAGACCTTTAGTATTGTAGCTATTCATCAAGAATAACTTTTATGGCAAAATATAAATAACTAAACGTACTTTTAATTCATGATAGTATCTCAAAAACTCATGATCTTTTTTACCGTAGTTAATTAACTTGTATTTCTAAATTTACTGGTAGGTATATTCAACTTTATGAACACTAAACCATTCCAGAAATACCTTTGACAAAGTCTTTCTTATTCCGGATTCAACTCTCTAAGAACATTTGCATCAATATCCGTTAATGTATTGGTTGCTGCTCAAAACTTTCATTTACTGTTGTTTTGTTTTTCAACTTGCATGCATAGATTCTACCCACGATAACTTTCTCTCTCTCCGCCTTATCAAAACGAGTCCATTAATGAAAGCACGCTCTCATTACTTATTTCTATTCAACTGTTTTTTATCATTCAAACACGTAAAAGATCTAAATTACCATTTAAATACAGATCGATCACGCACCGCTTAAATGAAGCACCATTTATTCGCTGGCATATTTTCGCATGTGGAGTTTGGGTTTCAGGTTTCAATCGCTCTCGCTTTTTTTTTTCTTTTCTCTCTGTATTGATGGTTCTTCAACAAAACATATAAGAGAGAGGGAGGGGAGAAAGCCTAGATTCTTATCAGCCAGATTGTTGATTGCAGAGGTTGTTTTATTGTTTCTTGTATTCATTTTTATTTAATTGCGGTATATTGTGATTTATAACATCAAAGAAATACAATTAGGCTCAAACAAAATAGTTTCCGTATTGGTTTTCTTACACATCACACCAATAATGTAATCAATATGGAAATAAGGCGGAAACTGCTAATCGGAGTAGTTACCACTTTTTTCTTCTTATTTTTTTTTTCTTTTTGAACAAGTTCGTTTGGCAAGTCGAAAATAATTTTATTACTATTGACGGTTTGTTTTTTCAAAGTTATATAATTATGGCTATATTTATATGTTAGCCGACGTCGCGACAAACTGGAAGAGGGAGGGGTTTTTGATTAAATAATAATCTTATTTTTACGGCTAATTTATACACACTTTTTCTGTTGTCAGGGAAATTTTCAGATAATTTCTGACATGTTTTTATTCGGTCTTTGCAATTCCCAGGTGCTTCCGATATAATCAAACTGGTCAGTTCAATGCACAAAACCCTTTTTCTCCTGAGACGTATGACTTTCAAGTATTATTTGTTACAAGTGACCTTCCCTCTGTCACAACTGTAAAAGCATATCATGGGAAAAGAACACTGACCAACAATAAGTGTCTTTTTCAAAACTTAATGGACTTTCAAATTTGATACATTTTCGAAGTAAAAGAGCGTGTTTTTCAATGCAAACATATCAATCGTTTGAAACTTGAACCTTTTTTGTCAATGTTTTCATACCTAGACTTAGGCCGTGTTCACGCAAACGAAAAAGCTGGGAAAATAGCACGAAACCCGGTATTTTCGAAATCCGCATTTGTATAAAAACATAGCAATTTATCCCCTGTGTTCACGCAAAAATTTAGGATATTTTTTTGCGTGAACACGCCTTATGTCTGTCATATTTTTCAAGCAGAAAACATGTTTTCACACACCATTTTTAAACAAACTATAGTTTTTTTAACCGTGATCATTTTCACCAGTAGTTTAGGATATACATTCCACCATCACTCGATCAGTTTTAAACAAATATAAGCAAGATTGTTTCTCATTAATTTTACACCAACATCTTCTAGGGTGAATTAAGTGTAATAAATTTTTCATCCATCGGAAACGGTCGGAAACCTTCCATCATTCATTCCATTCTTATTTGACCCCCTACGAACGTTCCAGCCGAACCATTTATCTTCTCATCAGTAGCAGAACTCAAGAATCCTTCACTCACAAGAGGCAGAAGAGCATAAAGCGTATGACGCAGATATACAAACAATTACGTATATTATCTTGTAATCACAAATCTACCAAACGTTTTCTTTTACATCCATACCTTTCCTAGTCGGTAAGAAGTAAATGAAGGTCGGGCAAATGTTGCGGTATTGCGGTGTATCAACGAATCTATGACGTCATAAAGGACGAAACTCATAACATTCATTATCACAACATTTTAATATAACGATCGATCAAGACAAAAAAATATGTTAAAACTAGTTGGTGCCTTTTGGTCATTGCAAGACATGTCTTTATCCGATTATTTCTTTTTCTTTGAGTTGAAACCATTCAAATGCAAAAGGATGACGTCGTTCCAATGTCGCAAAACACGCTCCCCTAAAATATAGATAACAAACCAAACGTAAACGTCCATATATGACGTCACACCCTTTAAGCGACGTCAATCCAACGTAACCTTGCCTATTGGAGATACAAAACATATTCATATGAAACCGCTACACAAAAAAAATATACTTCTTACAACGTCGTCGGACGTTTTAAGGGGACGTTATTCCAATGTACCTCTCCCTATAATGAACAAACGCTTGCTTCTCATTAACACGTTTGCTCGCAAAAGTACCGAAACAAGCACATGCTTTTCATCGCAGACATATGCCGCTCATCTTTTGTTATTTCTCTCTGGATCTCTACGGATTGGTTCCGATATACACTCCCGGTAAGGCCAGGCAATAAGGGTAACCAGGTTAGCGGGTCCTAATGTGATTTTTATTATCAAGACATCTGTAAACTAAACGAGTACAGAGTTGTTTATTCGCATTATGCTCACAATTCCGTGATCGTCGAAAACCATTGATTAGTATACAAAAGTATTGGACTACACAAAAGCTCATCAAAATTTTGCTTGTGCCTTCATGTTCGCATTTGAGATGCATATACATTTTTATTATAAAATCGTGCACGAACGTCAAATCACCTACAGAAGCGTCGTTTAAATATTTCATCGGGTTTTTGTTACCTTAATATCCCTAAAAGAATTTAAGGACATATAGAAAACAAACAATACGGACCCATAACGTGAAAGGGAAAATTACCGGTAAGGCAAAAACGGGAGCGGGAAATCATGGTCATTTTGACTAATTTCCCGTATATATCCCTCTCTCCTGATAAACGATGCTGTTTGCTGTACAAGGCAGAACGTTGCGTCGAAAGGGTTTGGAAGTTTGTTCAACTTAACGCCAGAGATTCAGAACACGCCGTTACCATAACATGGCTTGGTTAGATAACTACATGTTTTGACCATAAGTATGGCATATTCTCATAGACAAAGTTGTATCTTACAATATTATCAGCCCTACAAAATATCGATCAAGAATGATGTAAGCTTAGATAAACATGTTTGATGATAAGTACATAGTAAAAACTATGGTCGCCCCTATCCCCAGACAAACACATCCATCTATCCCAAATAAGTTAAACCTAAGGAACCTCACCTTTCCTTTAAACAATGGAAACTTTAAACATGTGACTTTAAATTTCACAAATGTATTACATTTAATTTATTTATCTTTTTGAGATTTTTTCCATTTTGCATTTATCCATTGATTAAATATTCATTTGCTCTTAGTATAATAGTTCTACATGTTCAATTTTTTATCAGGGGTGCACCTTAGCGGGCGCACGGTCGCAAATGCGACCGTCGTTTTGATTGCGCGAGTGTCGTTTTAGACGACACTCGCGCTTGTGCGAATGTCAATTTCACGGTTTCTCACACTAAAAGAGGTTAATCAATACTAAACACTCGTTAATACTTTGCTCGCGCCTCCGGCGCTCGCATTTCTGTTACTAACCTATCTTGTTTGAAATAGTGCGCGAGTGTCGTTTCGTCGGCGCGAGTGTCATTCGAAGTGACGGTCGCGATTTTTGGTTATATACACATCATAATCTATTTTCGCTTTTAATTTTCAGTTCGCGATTCGACAATCCCTTGTTTCAATTTTGTTTGTTTAAAATACACGCAGTTACTTAGTAAACATCGTCCTAACCAACCACAGGGCCTGACATAACCCAAATTTTAAGCCGGCCAATATGGTCGGCACCTTTTGAAGCACGCCGGCAAAATTCATCGGACGCCGGCCAAATTATTTATCTTCTATTTAACAAGATTTTACCGCTTCAGAAATAGTTTACTGTGTATAAAATGAACGCTGTCTATCCAACATAACAACAGTTTTCGAACATTAATCTTGTCTTTGGCTGTGTTTCGCTTTCAGGAAAAATGTAATTATTTTTGCGTTTTTATTATATAAAAACCTGAAACGATGGGATCGATTTATAATGGTTTATGAAGACTTTTATACTTTCAGAATCATTACTTTTGTAACGTATTGTAATAGTTCAACTTTATTTTGAGATAAAGCGAGCGCCGGAGGCGCGAGCGAAACACCAATTTATCATTACGATTTAGAAATACCCCGGATTTCAGTTTAATATAGTGTTCGCACTTATACCAAATTTCCCACAGGCCTTTCCGATCATTGACCTCAACAACTGACTGGCCCGTTCGTAAAACTTACGTGCCCGACATTTAAAAGTGAACCTTTACCTAATATCAACGGGCTCTTTTGCAACCGTGGTCGAAATGTCACATACGATCTCCAAATTGAGATCGAACATCAATAATGCTGATATCAAAGGAAAGTCTAAAGGTGAGCGCCGAAGGCGCGAGCAACTGTTTTTTTAGGTAATCGTAAATGAATATATTCAGTTTATGAGTATATTTTATGCAAAATCGACCTTCGGTCGGGTTCGAGCATCTTCCTAAACAATCCGCTGGCAGATTGAGTATGTGATTGAGTGACCGCTAAGGTCGTGCTCCTCCTTAAGTTTGTCAACGTAACCTTTACATCGTCGACCCTAGTGATACAAGGAAGTATTTGTGAAACACGAGCAGGCCCCAACCGTCCCAAAACTCGAAGGGGTATGGTTTTTTGTAGATTTTAAATATATTTTCTATGAAAACCGCTATTTTTGGCCAATTTGACAACTTTCTGTCGGGTGTTTTTGACCGAAATGGCCAAAAGGCACATCTACGGATCAAGACCTTTCATTTGAACCTATAACCAAGTCTCTATGACCTTCCGTTCAAAAGTTGTAGCCCGTACAAGAAAGCGATGACAGACGGACGGACAGAGGGGCGGACACCCCGACTCTATAGGCCCCCAACTTTGGGGTTGGGGCCTAAAAATCATCACCAATATTATGGCTTTCAAACAAAAGGATAAATATGCTTACTAATACGGGAGGAAGTAATGATTAAATGATGCGAGCGCCGGAGGTGCGAGCGAAAATTTTAAGACTTACGTATTGATTTTTTTTCAAAGATCGATGCCTTAATAAAAGTCGCCAAGCCATGCCGGCCAATTTGGCCGCCGTTGCCTGACGGATGGCGGCCAAATGACATTTTCGGCGGCCATTTGTCCATTGGCCGGCGTTATGTCAGGCCCTGCAACCAATATACTCCCATCTTTCAACAAAACATTTAATAAATTTACGCCATAAATCACATTTACACTACATGTATATCAAAATATATATTTCCCACATGATTGTTATTTTCAGTTCGCGATCCAAATATCCCTTATTTCTACGTATATATTTTTTCCAATATTCGCGCGGTTTCAATGGAAACGGAAAACACTTGACGGGGTGGACAGACGACACAACATCGAATGGGGATCACGTGACATTGAAAATAAACATGTGACGTCACTTACTTACCCTCCTTGCTACGGCAGCATTCGCTTTCTTATTATTCCGAAGGTACAAATACAAATATAGTTTCTTAATTGTTAGAAAGGAGGACAATGTTTTCTTTTGTTTAGATAATTAATTTAATAAACTATTTATTGTATACAGGCGGTTTGTTAATTTTTGATTGGATATACTGAACTTAGTATTTAGATGAAAGGTCATTTCAAAGTGTCTATAAACATTTTTTTGTAGAAATCAGACAGCTTTTTGTGGTTAGGTGGGGTGTTCATTTAAACCTTAAACGTCAAAAGATTTGCATTCGCTTACATAAACTAGCACATCCAAGTTTGGATCAATCATTAATGATTGACTTTTTTTATGGATAGATGTGGAATCTATTTCAAATCCAAACCCGATCTCTATTGCATCTCACAAACGATTGCTGAAACTGTAATTTATGCTTCCACAAAAAGCAAAAAAAAATAAATCAAAGTCACGGGTCTTCGTTCTGAGTAAACATGTCTTATACTAATTCGAACCATCACTCATACAAAAGAAGGCAAGGTTTTTTATTGTTTTTCTTTCTTTCTGAGTTTTGTTTCCTGTTTCTTTTGTGAGGGCGCAGCTGTATTTCATTCGATTCATGGATTATTCATTGCTGAAACCTAGCAAATCATAAGTTTTATTTCTTTCGCCTGATTTAGTAAAATGAGTGTTTACGAAAGAAATTCAGTGATTCAGTAATGACTAATAACGGCACATTTTTCTTTTGACATGTTCCAGATATTCTTTCTCTTACGAAATTATTTCCGCTTTTTGTTTGCAAAGGAATTTCCTCTGAAGAGTCAATTACATTATTATATGCACCCATATACAATTTTATGTGCTCTCCCTGTGAATGATACATTATATGAGTACACCGTTTACTATTTAAGTTTATTTTAGAGCTCGAGATAAACCATCATTTTTAACCAAACCATGTTTTGAATAATTTGTTGAAATTGTTGAAGACCAATAATCGAAAACTCGAAAACCAAACCATTTCGATCATCAATCATACCCTTTGGATTATTATAATACATATATACAATAATTAAATATACATGTATTATCACAATTATAATAATGTTGAGTTCTCAATCTCAAACAAAATAATAAATAGAATCAAGGTCATAAAGTCAAAGTCAAAACTTGACTCACCAATATAAGGATCCTCCTGATAGCACGACACGATCATATCCTCATTGCGACTCGTGCTGCGACCTTTCTTTCTCAATAGACTTGACCTTTCACCGACCTCAAGGTCATGTGCTGACCTTTCAGTGACCTCAGGGTCTTTCTGACTCGCGACGTTGACCCCACGTTCACTTGCATCTGGCGTCGATTTTCCAACTTCCGGTTCGGTTTCGCGGGTGGGTGATTCGTCAATGGGAGATGTCAAGGGTTTTGATCTGAAATGATTTTTTAAAAGATTTGCAACGTATGGGAGAGTGAGCCTTATGACAAAATACAGTTATCAAAAGATTTTTCAACATATAGCATATTTAACCTTTTTGTCAATGGATTTACTTAATAATTATGTAATAGGTTCATTGCATTTATCAATTGCATTTGAGATGCTGATCATGGTCAAGAATCAAGTTAAACTATGTTCACGTAAAAGGCGTAATAACGACTTGAATTCGGTGTTTATGTCTAATCATTAAGAATCAACCTCAATGAGCGTTGGCACACTAATGTCCAACGATTTCAATGTGTGACATTATGACATCACCACTTTCACACCTTTGTTAATTCCCAAATCAACCTGGACCAATATTCTCCGCTCCAAGCTTAAGCTTAACCTTTACCTTAACATCAATGTGAGAGGATGGGAAAAGGTGTACGGTTAAGGTTAGAGCGGAGAATATGGGTCCTGCTATCGACCAGATGCTTAACTAAACATCATATGCTACGCAAATAAATCACTTAGAAATGAATTTTCGCGATAATACAAGATTACAAGACATTTCTCTTTCATAACTAACCTTTTGATAGTTCGACTTGCTGCTTCACTAAACTTCACATGTTACTCCAAATAAATCACATATAAATACATAAACCATAATACAAGATAACCTACCTTTGGGTAGGAAGGTCACCAGTCGTAGGTGCCATGTAGGTGTGTTCAGTGATGGTCTCCATGTCGCGCGAGTTGCGTTTGGCTTCGAGTTCGAGCGAGCGGCGTTTTTCCTGAAACAATTGAAGAATGTTATAATACACCGATGATAGGTTGACTCTGCGAGAAAAAGAAGATTTTTTAATATGAACATAAAATTTAGTAAATCAATATTGCTTCTTTATACGACCTTTAATTATATTAGCCTTTACAGTAACACACTTTTATTTGCGGATGTGATTATATTGCGAGTTATAGATTAATCCCATAACGTAATAATGCAAGGCTTATTTTGTTTTTTTTTATTGTATAAGCCTTAGCAGTTTATAACAATGATCAATTTATGCGAAAGAATTACATAAATAAGCCTAATTGTTTTGTAAAACCTAGAATAAGACATGATGAATTAGTATTTTAATGAAAATATCAGTATTGCTTAATATTAGTAGAGGATATTACGGAATTATGGAACGATATTTCACTATACTCTGTGTTTGCATACACATTCTTCATTGATCCAGATTTCTATATTAGGATAAAATTGTCTTAAATGATAGGTGTATATATATTAGTTATGGATGCTGAACAGAAAAATCTGATCATAGCAATAGTTTCGATGATATCAGCACTTTGTCACACACAAGTGAGTTTAGGCCCATTATACAATTATGGAACGATATCAATACTTGTGTCAGGTATGTCAATGTCAGGCATATTACATACTTCGATCGTGACAGTTGTTAATCTATATACTTGTTAAACTTCCTAGACTATGGCTATAACAAAATGACAATTTTTTGATTGACTTAATCTACCAATCAGATATCCTACACCTTACGTACCTTCATGTCAATAGAATCCTCACTAAACAAAACACATTTAACCTTATCAATATCATTATATGGTGAATATGCCTATAAGATACCTAAGAGGTCTATTTAGAAGTTTTCTTATACTTTGACAGTCGCTGTTATATATAAGAGGATATTCAAAATTATAATGGATTAATATACTTAATGGGTATGAATTTGATCCTTTTTGCCTGAAATGATGTTTTCTGGAGCATTAATGAATTTTGTATGATCCTTCTTCTTAACTAGAATAATTCCTCCCCTAAATTATGCTCGCAAAATGTGTCTTATTGCATAAAGACAAATCGTTCCATAATTGTATAATCGGATTATGTTCACTTGTCAACTTCATATTCGATTTCAACATTTTATGAGCCCTTATAAGAAATTCTATTTTATATTAATGTAGAGGGGATATATATACCTATATTCTGCAATAAAAATATAAGTTGAATGATGTAGAATTAAAATGTACTATGAATTCAAACACTGGGTAGAGTGAAATACTGTTCCATAAATCCGTAATATCCTCTAAGGGTTAATATATATCACAACAAATCTTTAGATGAAAATGCGCAAAATTATTACGTGCATTTGCTACCATGATTGTAGACATTTTGATGATTTCAATTTCAATCATGTAAGCAAAAACTTTTAATATAGAACATTGAGAATTTGCTTCATGACAAATAGTCTATTTCGTTTATCAAAGCATATAAATTAGTTTTAAGGTCCAATAATAGGAAATACGTATAACTGGTTGTTCATGCACATGTATGAATGTACGATACGCTAATATCCATATAAATGTCACGAAATATGAGTGAATTAATTTATATGTAGATTCAAGTGAGGAAAGTAAAACAAATTTGTCCAAACTATTTGACACCTGAGTAGTGCAACCTTTTAAGATATTGGAAGCTGAGAGAAAAACTTTTGATATGTAACATTCGAAATGCATAACATATTAAAAGAGGACAAGGCAAGAAGGACAGTTCTAATCATTCGAAATCTGCGTTTCACCTTTGTCATGGATGGGTAGTCGAACCGGTATTTCGCCTAGAAATCAGCCATTTTATTTAAGATTTTCGAAACAATATTTCTACGTGTAAAAACTGTTAACATGAATGCGTCTTACATTAATTCGTCTGGAACATTAAAACAATATATTCAATGAGGAAAGATTATAACAGGTTAATGTTGGTCACGCTGAGTATATCACCTAGTCACACATATGGTAGTCTATATACAAAGTATGTACAAGAACATATATTTATATTCATAATATACATTATGTACATAAATTTGTATCCTTTTCATAAAATACATGTAATACATTACATAAAACACTTACGTACTTTAGGATATCTGTTAATGCTATTTCTTGGGGACAAAAGTATAACTAATCATGACCTTCTTCCTAGCTATATTTGTCTACTGAAATTAAGTTGTTTTTAGAGGCAAACAAATCAAAACACGGAAAGAAACTGAAGTATAGATAATATAACAAAAACTTAATTATAGAATGTATCCCAACAATTATTGGGTAGATAAGGAAATATGAATATTGAGACCAACCAAATTTTCAAATTTATACATTTAAATATATTCTTATATAATCCACCCAATTTACCTCAGCCTTAATCGGCTCAATCTTCCTCTCTATCCCTTCCACCGCGGTCGAGGGCGAGGGCGGCGGAAAATCGGGCGTCGGCGGCTGTTTATAACCAGTCGGACTCAAAGGCTGCTTTTCATTGGCTACTTGAGTTGATGACGTCATTGATGACGTTGTTGAGGTTTTGTTGACGTCACTTCCGGTGAATTCGAGCGAATCGGGTCGCGAGGAGCGGTTGCTGCCTTGGCTGGAGCGATTGTCTGCTTATTAAATTTGAATTTAGAATAAGACATTAAATGAGTTAATGATACGTTCATTCCTGAAATGTTCGACAGAAAATATGTAATGAAACATTATTTATCTTACTCTTAAAATACAAAATACAATATCTTAGATTCTAAGTTTTAGACATCGTTACACCGATATTTTCAATACTTCCCATAACTTGTCCAAACACTTGAATGAGTCCTTTACTAAAACTATTCATTTCATCAGCATTATCAGGCTAAATGAAAAATTAGAGCATTACCCTTCGATGCATTTTCGCCATGTGCTTTCTGTCGCAGAATGGAAACGTTATTGTCATAGACGTGATCTGATTTTCTTTCTACGGCGTTGTCTCTTGAAACCGTTGTAGAACCCATGTTGTCATTTGTACCCGTTGTTGCACCAAACGAGGTCATACTGGACACCATAATATCTTGGTGGGATCTGTTTGATTCAATGCCTTGTTGATTATTTCTAGCACCAGTTTGGTTGTTGTTTTTACCCATGTTGTCTTTCACTGCCGTTGTAGTATCAGTCGGCATGGTTAAATACTGCGACTGCATTCCACCATGCTGTGCTGCTACACCGGGCCCATGTGTTATCACCGGTTCATCTTCACTCGGTATGCGCACTTTACCGCACATAGCGGCACCTCCAATATATTGACCATGACCTTGCCTTTGACCTTCTCCTTCATTATCGTCCATTTCAAAGATGGCGCCCGCTGCCACGTGGTCATCACTGGTATCCCGACTCATTTCCGTTTCTCCGCTGGTGTCTCTGCTCCATTCCCTACTTTCTTCGCTGGTTCCGAAACCAGTGCGATAATAGCTTCTTCCGGGTTTTTCTACTCCCCCATTTCCGCCCCCAATAGCGCCGCCATCTTCCCGGATATCCGGTAAAGCAGCCGAAGCGGAAGTACTATCGCTGGTGAGCGAATCGAACGACGTGTTTCCGGTTCCCCCGGGCGAGCCATGTGGGGGCGGGGCATCCGTGAAGAATGCTTGTGATTGGCCACCGGTCGGGGGCGGGGTCCGAATGGTTTTGCGCTTGCGTGGGGGTTTCTTCGGTTTGTCCTTTTACAGAAGAAAGAGGAAAATAAAGCAATGTCTTGTCAGATAATGAATGAAAGCAATCCAAAGTTTATAAAATACACACAAAGTTGTGTGTTTTGTTTAACCTCTTGTGATATTAACCTTTTTTTATAGTTTTGATATATTTGAGCGACGTACTGATATCGATAGAAAATATGCAGGGTTACTTTATTTATTTATCCGTATTTCTATATTTCATAAACTAGAGGCTAAAGGCCTTCGATCCCCCGTGAACTGTCCATAGTTATTTGATTAAGCATGGTCAGCATGGAATAAACATGGGCACCAAAGATGCAAAGCCCCAAGCCTATGCAATATATATTATTCATCAATACTATAAGCAAATATAATATAGAAGGTGGTATTTTTTCGTCCTTCTTACAACGTCTTCCCTACTACGTCTATTTCACCACGGCTTTCTCACACTATTTCACAAAACGTTTTTCTCACAACGTTTTTCTTCAAAACTACTTCCTCAACCTTTATCTCACAACGTCTTTCTCACGATGTCTTTCCCACAACGTCTTCTTTTCTCACAACGACTTTCCAACAATGCTTTTCCTACAACGTCTTTCTCACAACGATTTTGTCACAATGTCTTTATAACAACGTCTTTCTCAAAACGACTTTCCCACAACGTCTTTCTTGTAACGTCTTTCTCACAACGAATTTCTCTCAACGTCTTTGCCACAACTTTTTTCTCACAACATCTTTCTAAAAACGACTTACTCGCAATGTCTTTCATGCAACGTCCTCTCACAAAGTCTTTCTCAAAACGACTTTCCCACAACGTCTTTTTCATTACGCCTATATCACAACGTCTTTCCTGCAACGTCATCTCACAACGACTTTCTTACAACGTCTTTCTTAAAACGTCTATCTCACAACGTCTTTTTCACAACGTATTTTTCACTATGTCTTTCTTGCAACGTCTTTCTCACAAAGACTTTCTCACAACGTCTCTCCCACAACGTCTTTCTTACAACGTCTTTCTCATAACGTCTTTCTC
>LQRL01174316.1:26735-37515 GCA_001703475.1 Hydroides elegans
CCTGCATGCAAAGAAGCAGAGTGATCTTGGTTGTATTAAGCAACAATGCCATTGCAGACTCGTTCTGTAACATTGAGAGGCAACAGGCGTATTACCTTGATAGATATGATCGAGCAAATAGGTCGAGTCGTATAGTGTATATTCTTTTCAAACGAACCGATGTGGTACGAGACAATCAGCTAAGAAGCATTCTTGATAGTAACTCTTATTTCAAATGGCCAAGGCATGTTGACCCACACGAAAAGATAAAAAAAGAAATCATTCTTCAAAAGCTTGTTTCAAAAGTGTTTAAAATATTAAATGAAACTAAAACTATGATCGGTGATGAATTGGAAATGCAATGAGAAACAACTGCATGTTTTTGTAACTTTTAGAATATTTGCAAATATAGCTGGTTATATTGTATTAATGTGCTAGAAAACTTAGACAAGTATAACTTTGTTTACAATTCTTTTTAATATACTTGTTTTAATATAAAAGGTAATTTTTAATGTGTTTCATTTATTTGACTTTTATCTAGATGCTGATAAATTGTTTCATTTGAGATTTCAGCTTTTAAAAAATACGATGTTCTTCGAAATCTCAAAGTGTGTTATAGTTTGTAATCCATAGTGTCCAAGAATATTTAGGACATGAACAAATATATACAGCCTTTTGACATATATTAAGAGGGAGAATGAATAATCAGAGGTGTACTGGGTAAAATATAATATAACGATATCTTAGAATAATAGAAGAAGAAAAATGAAAATATTCTGTATCAAGATGTGTTGTTTGCCCTGTTTATAAGATTCGATTCGAGCAGTAGACTTCTAATTTATTGAAATTCGAATCAATGAAGCACCAAACAAAATTATCACTGTGTTTATTTGTGTCAATCGAGTTAGTATACAATTTATGCAATATGTAGCATTATTTGATTAGGATCTTTTCTACTTAATTTGCACAAAACACGATTTGTATACGTATGCTGTTAACATGTATTTATTAAATACATAACACCTTCCGCAAATAAAGAAAAATCATAACAAGTGTATCATTGTCCAATATTTTTTTATTGATCATTGATAATGATACGAAGAAACAAGTTTGATATCAAATGAACGGTACTCCCGATGCCAAAATAAAAAAGGAACTGTAAATATCAAAAATACCGATCAATAAAGGCCTATTTTTCTTACGCTTTAAATAACGTATCATTAATCACATACTCACTATGAATCAATATAATATACAATATGGATTACCATAGACTGCTTAACCAAGATTTAAAAACATTTGTTTATTACCTTCTTCTTGTCTGTAGTGTATATGGAAGTTAAAGTGTTTTTTTTTCTGACCTGGTAAGAGCCCTATCAGGGGCTATAACAATTGAGATTAAAACAAAAAGTAAACAAACAAATTAAATGGCCAAGCATTTGCTGATTTCAAAGAGTCAGAAAAATTATCAAATTGACACATGACTTCCTGGGAACAATTCGCCAGTTTCGATTTCCGGTTTTTTAAACAAAGAAAGGTTAGTGCAATAACAAAATACTTGGCGCAAGTTAAACAAACATACATTTCCTACGAAAATCGGGAAATTTTAAAGCTGTTTTTCCAAAATAACGATTATGTACGCTAAGCTCTTCATTTTTTCTTTATCGAGAACAGATAAGACAGAACGTAGGATCATGGAAAAATATATATATTGTTCGCATTATCAATTTTGCTCATCTAAAATGCACTACTCCTGACACAAAGCCAACTTAATCACCATAATGGATTCCACTTGAGTGAATAATAATTCTACATTCTCTTAGCTAAGTAAAGCAGTATGTCAATATTTCCGCTTCATTAAGAAAATCCCGTCAATCAGCTTGTTAAGTAGTTGAATAAATCTTTTCAAAAGCCACGAGAATGGTTTCAAATGTATACTTATAATAATTCATATAATTGTTATTTTAGAACCTTGGAAATCTCTCGTCCAGAGAACTGTGCAAATTTTAATTCAATGTATCAATGCTTTATAGCTTGTAATAAACATTGAAATGTAATTTATTACGACATAAATACATAAATTGTCAACCTAGCAAATGCGAAAAAAAAATCTGCCGTGAACAAATTTTAAGGATTTAAGCTTTATAAATCAGCAATGGATATATTACAATACACACTTAGAGTTTTATTTTTCCTTATTATCATGTTTCGAAATAATATACAAGCAACAAGTCCAAAAGATTACTATGGATCTCCAATAGTCCTTGACGACGCAATAATAGATTCGGATCAGTATATAAACATGTATACTCTGCCGAAATCACGAATTATTGTATCTGGAACCTCGCCCGAAATTGAATCTGCCCTCAATGAGATAAACCCAAAAGGTAGGTAATGGTTAAGACAAAATACAGTTAGATTATAAAAGGAATATGAACCAATATTATAAATTAAATAAATAAACAAAAATGTTTTTTTTCTGTAAAGGCAATGACTTATTAACATGATTATTAAAGATGATTTACTGGGCAACTTTTTATCATAGACAATTTAACACTATTCATTGTGTCTTGTTCAAAACATACTATAGTATCGTTTTTAATTTTGATGAACTAAACACCATTTTTTAACCTATCTATTGAGTCAATATAACGAACAACCCATTCAGAAAAATGCAACCTGCTCCGTTTTCGTCAACGAAAAAACATAACAGATAATAACTTTATACAAATATGTATATTTTCATTAAATATATGTTAATGAATCCTTCATACTTGACTTATGTTCAATATGGCAAGGAAAACATCATGTTTGGCGAGAAACGTATAGAGCGCAAGAAATGAACTGTAATAGCTATATATGCAATATGTGAATCTGTGACTATATATAGTCAATCTGTGAAAACCGCATATGTAGACATTCGATGATATTTTCAGTCAATGTCAACATTTGCTGGTTCACTCAGCGAATGTAAAAAATGTTTTAAAATTCCCAGGTATTGTCAACATACGCGGTGTTCACAGATTGACTACAGCATATATACCTAACAAAGCAGAAAAGAAAAAGGAAAATAGTTCACATTTTTTTTTAGATGTAAACGCCATACAGATCAAGCTCAAGCCAAGCCAGGACGACTACCTTCCTTCAATAAATTTGGAAACGATCCTGCGATTCCGGGCTCTTAAACACCTGTGGATATTTGGAGATCCGCAAATACGCACCAATTTCATTTTCCCAGAATCAACAAACATAGCAAGCTTAGCTATCACTCATATTCACTTTCATTTAAGGCTACAACACGTAATTAATATGGAAGTGTTTTTCTCGCTTTTGACGGAACTTGAGGTACTCGATTTCACAGATGTATTGTGTCTTGATGTGGCAATTCTTCCGTTGAAATCTATATTGCAATTGAGAAATGTCTCGATTTCATCATTATCTCTCAGGCGAATTCAATCAGAATCGAGACCTCAAAACTATAGACCGTTTTGGAACCTCACGTCTATGTTTTCAGTTCAGTTTGTTAGAAATATAACGTATTTGGATCTATCTAGAAATGCTATACAATCAATTTACGGTGACTTTATAGGCAGATTCCCTAATCTTGAAATTCTCGATCTATCTCAAAACATGTTATTATTCAGATCCTATTACATTTCTTACATGGATGATAAATTTTATCAAGGTACCATACTTGCTTTACCAATTATGCTTCATCCCTATCTTCGGGCTATTGATATTGGGCGCCAGGATATAAGGGATGAAATGAATACAATATCAACGAACCAGCAACAGGAATATCAATTAGAGCCAAAAACATTAAACAAAGAAACTAGAAATTATGATACGTCAATATTTTCGTCGTGGCTTGGAAATACACACGGAAACAGTACGGGGATGAAATGCATGCGCAATTACAAAATGAATGACATTTTAATAAACACAACTATATTTGCCAATGTTCTAAACTGTATCTTGCAAGATCTATCGATTATAGACCTGCCTATACCTACAGCTTACATTCCTTCGCTCTTAAGCATTTATGAGCCTTCATGCATTTCTAATTTACGGTCACCTATTGCTACTAATCTACGTGTAGTCAGGGCAAACCATACAGTACCGTTGATAGGAAATGCCCCCGCTTTTAAACCTGGCCAACCCATATATTCTGAACAATCATTTTGCGTTATGAAAAACGAAATATGCTCGTTTGATCTTTCAAACAATTTTATTCCAATGGATATCTATTCAATGAAGTTTAGTGGATTCGAATCGTTGCAACATTTAGACATAAAACAAACGGGGAATATAGTAATGTCTAAAGATTTCTTAAGAGGACTTACAAACATACAGGAATTACATATAGGAAGAAATAATATTAGTGTGTCTAGTGACTTTGAAATTTGTCAAGAAATGCCTTATCTCCGTTTTATAGATATCTCATATGCATATCTTGATAGAATACCTGGTTTTCTATTTAAGAACTGTTTGAATATCAGTTATCTTGACTTATCCGGTAATCACATACCCTTTTTACCCGCTGGTGTGAGGAATTCCTTAGATAAGATAGCAAAAAATCAACATGTAACCGTAGATCTAACTGGCAATATACTTAGTTGCCATTGCCACGAAGATGCCCATGGAACAATTGCATGGATTCAAAGTTCCAAAGTTCATTTCCCAAACCACAGTACATACAAATGTATAGGGCTTAATGGAATCGAGTTTGTAATCGACCAAAATTTGGATAAACTACAAGACTTATGTCAAACCCAGTCTCTTGTATATACCATCGTATCGTATTCGCTAATATCTTTGCTAACTTTAGCTATAACAGTCCTTTTCCTTGCTACGCATAAATACCGTTACCGTATCAAAACGCAATTATATAAATTGAGATATTATGTCCGGTTGATTCAGTCGGGAGGTTGGGTGGAACAAATCGAATATGATTATGACGTTTATATTTCATATTCACGCAAAAACAGACCATTTGTCGAGTATGTCCTTCTCCCTAGACTAGAAGAGATGAACTCTTTCAGATGCTGTGTTCCTGAACGCGATTTCGGATGTTCAGATGAATATGATGAAATCTCGACACGCATGGAAAAGAGTCGGGTTATCTTGATTTTGATGAGCAAAGAATCCATTAATGATTTATTCACGTGCAAGGAAAGACAAATAGCACGTTACCATGGTAGAAATGATGTCTATTCTACATTGCGCATAATATATATGCTTTTAGAAGAAGTACAAAACATCAACGATCGTCATTTACAAAGTGTAATTGACAGCAAGGCATTTCTGCAATGGCCGATCGGAACGCCTGATGCTAGCCACACAAAAACCAAAAGAGAAAGGGTCGTTTTAGAGAAACTAACTTCTAAGATATATAAACAATATTATAAGAATCGATTTCGAGAGGAAATCGGGGATGAGATTGAAATGCATGCAAATTCTTTTTAAAACGCTTGGCTTCTATGTTATGCCTGTATTCAAGTATATATGCTTTGCGTTTATTTCAAGGTCTGTTTATGCTGAAAGTTCGCAGCTCTTTTTGTTTTTTTACAGTGGTTTTCTTGAGATAAGTTTAACTGGATATGGGGTAACTGACCTTTGTGTATGATTATATTACCAGTTATTGTGTTTTAATCATCTGTGAAAATTTGATTTTAATATACAGGCGAATACCGTAATTTTCCGCGTATAATACGCACCCGCGTATAATACGCACCCCGACTTTTGCCCTCAAAATGCCAAAATATTCATATTTCCGCGTATAATACGCACCCCGAGTTTAGAAAATAATTTGCTTTATTTTTTGCTTTAACGCCAGTTTTGAACATATGAAATAAACCTGCCAATATATATAAAACATCTTAGAATCGGTTTGCTAATATTGTAGAAACTTTTTATGTTTAACATATTGTATATTGTTATCTCCATATACGCAAATGATAGAATTATATATCATGCAAGAAAAGTCCGATATGGAAATAATCAAATGCGATGTGTCCGCGTATAATACGCATCCCGACTTTAGGCCTGATTTTCGAAGAAAAAAATGCGTATTATACGCGGAAAATTACGGTACAAATTATTATGAGTAAATATGACAAACATATGTTTCGCCGATACTTTTATATGTTCTAAATGTAGATAAGCTGTAAAAGTTCTTTATCGTATATATTCATAATTGATAATTCTGAAGATGCTCGGTTATATTGTTTTCGTTTGTCAATAGTATGTATTGAAAACAACATCAAACCACATTAAGCGTTATGTTTTCACAAGATTTATCTTATTATATTTTAAAGAATCTTCTTTTAACAAGATATAATTAAACTTTAATCTGATCTCATGGCTCACAAGCGCCATGTATCATGCTATGTACGTTATATTATTTTACAAAGATAATAAATGCTGGTTTTGACGAGATATATAAAACTACAATTCCAATATTTCTGTTTTGAGTTAGATAATTAAATTGAAATAGTATTAAATTCAATCTATATTCAAAACATCTAATAGGCTAATATTATTTTCAGTTTGCTTCTGATCAACGATTTTACAACTAAATGAATGCTTGCATATAATGATAATACATTGTATATTTTCTAATAAACTTGTGAATAAACAAAAAGCGTTTGAATCAAAATTAAAATGTTTATTCAAATATCATACCAATATTTCAAAGCTAGGATCATATCTTGTTTTACAATAGTTTGCCACTAATCCTGTACTTTTGATGTCATATCAAACGCGACAACAAACGAAATCTTTCCTTTTATTTATTGGTAATAATATTAGTACACAAAAGCCAAATATTTGGTGCATAAAACGTTTAATATACATCTACAGAAATGGAGGAAGTTTTATCGCCATCTTATTTAAGTAATTTGTTTTCGATTCATCGCAACTTGTCGCATTCCAAAACGAAAGGGAACATCGTGATGTAATATTAAACCACCTTACACTTGATTATTCAAACACACAAGAAAGTCGTGCGCTTATATTAAATTGAACATGCGATAAAATGTCATTATCCTATACATAAATAGAAATTGGCCCATTCCAAAACAAAGCTAGACGATCATTGACACTGAATCTGCCTTTGATTTGGTGGTATGAATTGCGATGCAGAATTTAGTCATATAATACTCTTTCGATCTTAAAACAGCCTAACAAATCCGCAGTGTTGAGTTCTTTCATTATTATTATTTAATAATCTCGAAATATATAACAACAAATCGTTTCTATTTTTTATATATAATATTTCAAAAATAAATCGTATATTCCGGGGTTGTTGATGCGCTATTTTAAAACAAAAGCTCGACAATAGTTAAATGGAAACAAATAACATGTCAAAATTGAACAAAAAATATATTTAAGTTATATTGCAAGATAAAAAATGTTTATTCAAAATGATAATCATTATAATCACTTAAATTGCGTAACCGATTTAACAAAGAAAAAAAAGAAAGATATTCGTGTACCAGTGTTTGCTTACCATACACGTCATATGTAAAAACAACAAAATATTGATTCAGTTATATAATTTTATGTCAATATTGAACATCGGTCTAAGAGGGGAAGACCCTAGACAGACAAGTTGGTTTTCCCCTTCTAAAAATAAGTACATTGAAAACTTGATGTCAATTATATGTATCAGGTATAAGGGAGGAAATTGTATGCCTACTATGATCGCGTGTTTGCTTCAACCCCTAAGTTGACATATATTTGTATTTAACGCTCATAAGTTTCTTATGCGTTAAGATTATGAATAAGGCAGATTATGGGGTTCAGTAAAAAATACTGGTTTGGATGCTTAACATTATGATATCAATTATAAATATAAATATGACATTAATATGTTCATTGTATAATATTAGAATCAAATATCTTGACTATTGAATTAAAAGCTTAACAAAAAAAACTTAATCTTCTATTGCTCTACGTTATCATTCTATGTGAAATCAGATATTATCAAGAGACATGGATATTTTACGCATATTGTTCACAATAACCGTATTGCTTTTGGGATCTCAAAACATGGCATTTCTGGATCTGATATTCCTAAGGATTTTTTTGGATCTCCATTGATTCTGAATAGTGCATTAGAAAACATGGATCATTATATCGACATGTTCACCCTCCCTAAAACCAGAATGACTTTGACGGGGAACCCAAAAGAGATTCAATCATCTCTAAAACAGATAGAGCCTTCAGGTTGGTGTAATACATATATAATTTAGGAAATCACCTTGTGTTATATAATTTACCCTTACAAAAAGCTAATTGCATGTATATTTTGATTTGACGATAATAATTCTTCTCAATTTTTGGTTGTTATTGGTTGTAAACTACTCAGATTTCTCAAAAGCCGAATCGAAATAATATCATTTAAATAAAAAAATATTCTTTAGTATATGAACGTTGTAGCTCTGATAACTGATAAGATTATTTGCTAATAGGTTAGAGTTTCTGACGATAGGCTCGACTAAACAGAACAAACACGTTAATACAATTTCATTAAGACCGACAATTGTTTAAATTCATTTTACTGATCGAACTTTTGCGAATTATCATTTCGAGAAAGATAACAATACTATAAAAATTCATTTCAATTTCAATTTCAAAAAGCGATTAAAAAAACTGTTCTATCAACAATCAAACTGAGACTCAAACAATCAAAAATGCGAAGATTTGTTTTTTCATTGCTTTTTTAATCATTTTATTCGTTTATGATCCTATTGTTTACAGATGTCTCTACCTTAGATATACGATTGATACCAAGCCAGGACGAATATCGATCTTCTTTCGATATGACACTACTGCTGCGATTTCCGATTCTGAAACATATCTGGATTATTGGATCTCCTTACATACGAACAGATTTGTATTTCGACACAAACATCAACTACACAAGTCTGCCTTTAACACATATTCATTTACATTTGTGGATTAAACGTAACTATAATCATAAACCTATTACGGATTTTTTCACACGCTTAACCAGCCTTGAAGTGATAGACATAACTGACGCTCTTGAATTCTGTGCGTTCACTGAAATCGTTCCATACGTCAAATTTTCAAATATTTCGTCGGTATCGCTAAGGCGGATTCAATCACAAATGATACCAAAGTCTTATCTACCAATTTGGAATCTTACAAGTATATTCGCATATGATTTTGCTCAGACACTGACGTATTTAGATCTATCGAGGAATTCGATTCAATATATTCAGGAGACTTTATTAATCAATTTCCCAATCTAAAAATTTTGGACCTTTCACATAACATGCTATTATTCAAAAAGTTTCGCAGTTACTCTGATAATGAAAATGTTAACCAAAATTCGGTATTCGCAAAGACATTAATGTTCCATCCTTCTCTTCAGGCAATAGATGTTGGTGGCCAAGACTTCGTAAATGAACTGAGCACTAATATTGTACACCGACAAGAACACTTATTTGAAAAACGAAACATAACGAAAAAGGATGGGCAACCCATTTCACTACCTTCAATTCTAACAACACAAGAGGGTAACACAAACAAAACGATAATGCATTGTATCGCAAACACCAAGCTCAATGATATCCTAGGTAATAAAACCATCTTTGCGGAGACGTTGAATTGTATTTTATCCGATCATACTCTTGGCACATTGCCAATACCAGAAGACTATATTCCATCAATGTCCAGTATCCTTGATTGGAATTGTTTTTATCAAATACGGTTTCCTGTTGCACCAAAGCTCAAAGTCATCAAAATTAACAATGCGTCACCAACAATAGGACGAACTGTTACCTCTGAGTCACTAAAACCAAACCTTTTCGAGGAACCCTTTTGTCTGATGCCAAATAAGATCCTTTCAATTGATGTTTCGAACAACAATCTACCATCTGATGTATATTCAATATCCATACAGGGACTTGACAGATTACTAAGTTTTAATTTAATGCATACGGGAGAAATTGCAATTTCCGAAAAGTTCTTTAGTGGATCGCCTAAAATTCAGAAATTACAAATCGGTGGTAACAATGTAACGTTATTTGATAATATCGGTATTTGCCAACTATTTCCAGATCTCCGCTACTTGGATATATCTAGTTCCCACCTTGTCAGAATACCGAAGCATTTCTTCAATCAGTGTGAACATTTAAATTATCTAGATATATCAGGCAATTATATAACTCTCTTATCAGCTAGCGTGAGGAGCGATTTAGACAGATTAGCACAAAATAGAAAAGTAACAGTGGATCTGACAGGAAATATACTGAATTGCCATTGTCACGAAGAAGCTCACGGTACAATTGCATGGATTCACCGCTCGAATGTACAATTTCGTAATCATAGTGCATATAAATGTTTCGGAGTAAATGGAGTTGAATTTGTCATCGACCAAAACCTGGCTAAACTTCGCAAAGTGTGTCATAAACACTCCATGATATATATCATGGTATCGTATCCGCTATTGGCTCTCTTGATAATGGCGATAACCTCCCTTTTCTTTGCTACACATAAACATCGTTACCGTATTAAGACAAAATTATACAGATTCAAATCGCAAGTGCGGTCCATCAAATCGAGAGGCCTTGTGGAACGAATCGATTATGATTATGACGTTTATATTTCATATTCACGCAAAGACAGACCGTTTGTCGAGTATGTTATCCTCCCTAGACTAGAAGAGATGAACTCTTTCAGATGCTGTGTTCCTGAACGTGATTTCGGATGTTCAGATGAATACGATGAAATCTCGTCACACATGGAAAAGAGCCGGGTTATCTTGATTTTG
>LQRL01174321.1:0-14483 GCA_001703475.1 Hydroides elegans
GTCTCTATGACCTTCCGTTCAAAAGTTCTAGCCCGTACAAGAAAGCGATGACAGACGGACAGACGGACGGACAGACGGACAGACGGACGGACAGACGGACGGACACCCCAACTCTATAGGCCCCCAACTTTGGGGTTGGGGCCTAATTAGGCACATAGGTGTACTCGTACAGAATCAGAAAAACCCTTCAAAAATTAAATACTCGTAAGTTTTATTTTCTTCGTTATTCCGGGATATCCTTGAACGGTATTGTAGAAACAGGTTGAAAATGTGTTATTATTATATCAAATGTTCATCCATTATTATAGAATGCTTTTGAATAATCCGGATTTATCGCTCAAACCCAAGAACCATTTCTTGGCAGACGACCAACAATTATTTTCATTTGAATCAAACAAAATATAAGATGTATGTGTCATGTTTTTGAAAGAAATGGTGTGGATATATAAAATGTTTCTGCTAATGATTAATTGAAATGCATTTATACTAAACTGGTGGAGAAATAAAGAAGAAACTAACAAACTTAAATATTTTTTTGTTTTGAAAGAATGGCTACTAGTCTACCAGTTTACACATTCTCACCGGTTCCCAAAGACTACAACTTTAGTTCCTTAGGAGGATGGCTAAGGAAAGTGGAAACCCTATCTGAAAGTCGAATGTTTTGAATTCCTTAACTAACGATATGTGTAACAAAAATTAGAATATTCATATTGTTGTCGGTGTTGTAAACGTTGTATGCATTAATTTTCATCTGTGATATCAACTAAGGGAGATGTTCATATTGTAACTCTGGGAAGGAAGGGTTAATGGAGCACTAAGTGTATGAATGAGAAACCTTTTGAACGAACGCGGGACAATACCAAGGAGAGTAGAGGGTAACGAAAGTCTTGAAGACAGCGATGAGCGTACAAGGTATAAGGGCTTAGGAGAATGTCGATTGGGATAGCCGTGACAAACTTGCCAGGAGAATCACCTCAGCCCACTAGAACAAAGTGGGGAGAAAGGTTGACGGAAGAGGAGATATGTGAGAAAGTGTTGTATGATTCTTGTATGTGGAAATGCTGTTAGATCAGGGAGAGAATATGGAGAAGGGAAAACCTCCTTATTGATATGCTATCGTTGGTTGTCCTCATAGCGCCGTCACCGCGATTCTCCAGCTTTTGCGGTTCGATGCGGCACGTATCGCATCATCAGTTGTCTGGAACATCAGTTTTTGGTCCCTCAGCAAGATGTCGTTCCATCTCTGCCTTTGACGTCCCCTGCTTCTTTTGCCCCGTGGTTCCCAGGAGTATGTTCTTCTTGGCACCCTTTCTGGTGCCATACGGACAGCATGTCCAAACCAGGAGAGCCCTTTTCGCCTCAGCAACGTCTTGAGGTTTGGTGAACATGCTCGCTTTAGCAGTTCTTTTGTGATCATTTTGTCTTCCAATGTTATGCATAAGATTCGTATTAGGCACCGGTTGTAGAAGGCAGCGAGTCTATTTTCTTCTTTAATAGTGAGGTTTCACGTTCACTGCTATTTAACAGGGTAGATACAACTACTGCTTGGAATATTCTAAGGCGTGTAATGGTCGAGATTTTTTTTGTTGTACAGCACTGGGTGGAGTTTATTATAGGCTGCCTATACGAGAGTCTAGTTCGTTGCTAGGTATTTCATTGTACGAGAGCGTGCTTCCAAGGTATGTGAAGTCTGTTACGCTTTCTATCGGTTCGCTGGCAAGTTTGTTCACGTTTATGTCTTCGAGTGTGTTCTTCACATGCATTACTTTAGTCTTTTTCACATTGATGATGATTCCAGCCTAGTACACTATCCATATTTGATTCGCCCTTCTTCAATTCCGATGATATTGCCATTTTTATCTTTGACTAGTTTCATTGTAGTTTGTGCTTTTGCTGTCAGTGTTTTCGCGGTCTTGAATACATCGACGCCTCTTCTAGCTCAGTTGCTTTATTTTCATACCAGTTGTTTCAGGTAGTCTTGGTTTGTTTGATTTTTCTTGAAGCCTACTACGGCTTTAGTGCTTTCTATGACTGCAGTCTTAAATTCTTGCAAATCTCGCTTCTGTGTTTAGTTTTGGTGGTTGTTTTGTCTTCTTGGTTACAGCAAGCATTAGGCGGTTTTGGCCATCGCTAAATCGTGGTCGCTACCAATATCTTTACCCCTGTTCGTGCAAGCATCTTGCAGGGATCAATTTGCTATTGTTCAGTACATGGTCTATCTGGTTTTGCGCTTTCCCGTCTGATGATGACCATGTTGTTTGTGTATGTTCTTAAGCTGAAAGACTGTACCGGAAATATCAGGAAAGGGACAAATCAGGAAATAATAGAGGAAATAGGGAAAAGGGAAGAAGGAAGAATGGGAAAACTGGAAAAAAGGAAGAATGGGGAAAGGGGAGAAGGAAACGGTGAAATGGGAAGAAAGAAACAGGCAATATCGTTAAGAAGAAAGCAGAGTCTAATGGGAGGGTAGGTAGGGACATGAGTCACAGCCCGACGGGAGTTAGAGGCTGTATAGGTCTTATTCAAGGCTTTGTTAAGGGATCTCGCCATTCAATAGATAAGATCCCTGCTTGATTAGATAGGATGAAGGTGGGACAATATGTGCGTACTTTGAGAAGTACACAGGGACCAGAAAAATCTTGTATCATCTCTAATCTGCTCAATACATGCAGATAATTTACATTATTTTTTTCATTGTTTAATCTGAACGAATATTACGAAATCTTACTATTTAATATGCTATTGGACAAATTATAAATTATAAATACAAGATTAAGTTGTGGCCTTTTGGACAAAGTATGAATTATAAATACAAGATTTAGTTGTGACCTCTTGACATGGCCTTATTTCGATACCAAGTCTGAATTATTGGGTTCAATGATTTTTTTGGTTATTAGTAATGAGTAATCCCGGTTACTCAGATTACCCACCAAACTTGATGCACTACTCCTTGAACCCAATAATTCAGACTTGGTATCGAAATAAGGCCATGTCAAGAGGCCACAGCTAAATCTACCCACCATTCAAAAGGTTTAGTTTAATATTCGGACCGAATAACCTGTAACTGTTTTTACACACGTTTAAAAGTATTGATAACTAACCACATGTGTCCGGAAATGAACCATTCCCCCAAAAAAGCCAACTATTTCACTTTTTCGAAAATTGAGCCAACATTTGTCTGCACTTGCTGATTTGCGAAAAGGCAAGAAAGATTTCTTAAACTGGTCCGAATGTATAGCTGTGTGCTAAGCTGAACGCGCGTTAAATGCATCCCGGGGCCAGCTTTTATTTTACTCTTGTTTTCATTCTTTAAGAATTCAATCGCGAAAGGCACTTCTTAGTAGTAGTTAAGCAAGATGTGCTTGCTACTATCAAAAATGTAATTAAATAAGACTTAAGTCCAAACACGTTGGTTTAAGTTTATGACAAAATGGTTCTTGCCGAAAGGACAACTTTCTCTCGGTTTGATTGTATATTTTTTAACAATCTTATAAGACTATTTTAACATATTACAAACAGTGCAATGCTGTTTATTCAACCATAAAATCAAATTTAAGCATTAAGAAAATGATTGTTTCATGATGAAATAAAGTAAGATTCTTAGGCAGTGATTACATTTAAGCAAAAAAGTACATTTTTTACACAACCTGTTTTTGGTAGTTGATTTAATAGCAAGATTGGGATGAAAACATGCAATGTAACCATCCTTTTTATCCAAAAGCATTTTCTTTTTTGAATTTAACAGCGTCATTAAACTCTACTCATTATCTCTAGGTTAATTGTCTTTTATATGATTCAATATTTTCCAAACAGTTATTCATATTTTTAGCGTCATTTTGTTGATATTGTATCGTAAGCAGCATTTTTATTTAGATAACAGAAAAGTGCAACAAATTATCATTTTTTTATTCTCACCAAAATGGTGGTTAGCTATAGTCAGAAGATTATATGTAAATAATGGAATCGAAAACGAATATCATTTTATCAGGATTTTCGCACTATATATGATGAAAATATGATCATATTGAAATTACTAACTCCATATTTTAAGAAGTCATATGGACGGTTCTCTTAACTTGTGTAGGATGATGTATGGTTCTAAGTACGCTGTATAAGCACAGTTATCATTCCCGTGTACTATTATTTAATCTAAAATGATTCATCTGAACTAAAAGAAAAAAAAAAACAAAGGACAACAACAGTTATGTATAAATATATACATTAATATGCAAACGAAACTTGTATATCATAAATAGCATCATTTGTCGACTCATAATTTATTCATACATTTAAAAAAATAATATATGTCATATGTGAATCGCAATTTTTGAGTTCGCATGTTATTGCATTCGTGTGATTTATCATGATTAGAATAAAGTCTTCGACTTCGTTTATTAAGTACAGAAAAACCCGAATATAAGTTGACTTCGTGTTTGCGTGTTTGCGCGCTCACGATATGATTTGAGCGTGGACAAATTCTGATATTTGCGTACATAGTTATATGCGTGTTTGCGTGTTTGCGGTTTTGCGTGTTTGCGGTTTTGCGTGTTTGCGCGTTTTATAATTTTTGTTGTATGTCTAGATTTAGGCTGGGTCGTCATGAATATAATTATGAACATATCAACTGACTTTATTGTATCAAAGGCCTGAGGGCACATTTATGTTTGACTCGGGTGGAGGGGGGGGGGGATGATGTGAGATCATTCCTGTATATTGATAACCCCTCATATGTTTCGCCCCTGTATCTTTTCAATCGGTCTATTAAGAACCATTTGGCTAATAGGCTTTACTTATGATCAAATAAGCATTGTATACTTAATTTCCCAGTTAAATAGCTGGGAATCATTCATTTGTCTTTCAACATTTATAATCTTTAACGAAGGTATTTTCAGATACTTGTATAAACAGTTCATATGTCATGACCATAAGAACATAATATATTTTCATAACTGTAGAATATTTTTTTCACCCTGAAACAATGGATAAAAATCAATCATTTAAGGGATGTTTTCATTAATTTGGCTAATAGGCTATATGAAATGCCCGTGAATCTTCAAGATTCTGAGGATTTCTGCATTTGAACAGCCATCATCCTTCAAATAAATCACACCTTGACGAAATTCAAGTTATAATCGAGGCACTGTGAATGAATGATGGTGAATATTGATACCACTCATTTTATACTCCTTCTGCGTGTTTGGGTGATTTCGGGTTTGCGTGTTTGCGGTGTTGCGTGTTTGCGTGGACAAAATTGAGTTTTTGAGTGGAGAAAAGTTTGTTTTTGCGTGCTGTAATTTGCGTGTTTGCGTGCAGCTGTCAACTTATAAACGGATTTTACTGTATGGCAAACGATTGTACATATCTGAAAATCTAATTACAAAAAAAAAAGAAATTAACATATAATTGACATCCCTTAAGATTAAATGTACATATATAAATTAACAAACAAAGACACCAAACGAAGTCTTCTCTTAAGTAATAAATCACAACTACTTATAATGTTAGCCCTGTTAAAAGAAAAACATATCTTGCCCTTGATGTCACATGCATAGAGACCGCCACTTCTGGACTAAATATTTTTTTATCGCCAAACTGTTATCATCAGTACCTTACTCAAGTAGTGTCCACTTCATATTTCTATTATGAAATGACGATTAGAGAATAAGGTTGCTTTTTCTTTTTTGTTCGTGACCAGATGAAACGAGGCAGTTGGGTGATACACAGCGTCTGTCCCGGATTTGTCTCAATGCAAAATCGGTTTATGTTTTAATAAAAATTATTGTAAAAATATATTCACACTTAACTGGAATAGTTATAACATAAATAATAATCAAAGGGATACCACGGGACATCATATCACCATGTCTACCACGGAATTCATGCCGGGTACCACCGAGGAGATCATCGAGATCAACATCAACCAGGACTTCCACTGGGCCGATTGGGTCATTTTCACAGCTTTCCTCGGCGTCTCACTCGGTATCGGTCTGTTTCAGGGACTATGCGTCAAACAGGAGAAGACGGCCGAGGCCTTCCACATGGGCAACCGCGATTTCAACATCTGGCCGGTCGCGCTTTCGCTGCTGTCGGCCTTCTTGTCGGCTATTTTGATTTTGGGCACGCCGGCTGAGATCTACACGGAGGGAACGCAGTATTGGATATACACGTTGGGTATGATGACGTCCTGTGTTTTCGCTGTCATTCTGTTTGTGCCGCTCATGTATCCGCTCAAGCTCACTTCATCCTATGAGGTAAATCGGGTCTTGATTTTGATTTTGATGTCTTGATTGCTCTTGGAACATATCCGTAATGTATCTATTAATGCGTAGTTGTGTTATATTTCATAATGTATGTTAAAACAGATAATAACATACTCCTTGACATTTTTTAAAGATGAAATACGTGATCTTAAGTTCGTGTTATTCTTTATGTTTATTTTAATTTTGGTCAACCCTATCAAACACAGCACCAAATAAACATTACTCGTTCCGGGTTGTAATGTATAATCTATATTAATTCAACCACCTTGAAAAAAGATACAATGTACAGACATTTATAACAAATTAACTTTTTAACCACCGAAATCTGTCGTACTTCCATTTTCATCCTATACAATTAATTAGTTCCGTTAACCTTTTATTATAGTTATTAGCTCCATATGTGTATGTTTTTTTAGTATCTTGAGATGAGATTCCAAAGTAAAGCAGCCAAAATTACTGGGTCAATTATTCTCATCACGATGCAGGTACATATCAATTACTAAATGAATGTAATTAGAATATTTGAATTCCTCGGCAGTCTGTGATGAAAAAATAATGAAATGCAAATGGACCAGTAAATGAAAGTAATTACACATTTGTGTAATAAAATATAAAACGAATCTATGAACAAATATTTGAAGGTTACTAACACTGATAAATAATCTAAATATGACATTATTAAACTTTTCAGCTTTTGTACATGGGGATCTGTCTTTACTCACCAGCCACTGCTTTGGAACAAGGTTTGCTATCAAATATACACGTTGATTGCTTAAAAAAAACGAATTGGGTAAATTGAAAAGAAGAGGTCACCCTTCGCCATAAATCTTTAAAACGTACTTCAAAATGTACAAAAATATGCTTTCATTATTCCGCATACAGTTTGTAATGAATATAGTAGCTCGGTATCTTTTTAGATTTGTAAATTTATGAGTTCTATTTACGTTATATTTCCAGCGACTGGTTTCCCAACCTGGGGTTCCATCATCATTGGCGGTTTAATTGCCCTTGTTTACGTCACTTTGGTAAGTAAGTTATATTCATCTGAGATGAGTATATAAAATTTTATCAAGTTGGTGGTTATGCGCAAATGTTAAATTGCTCCATACAATGGCCCAACTAATAGCAATTCCAAAGATAAATCAGGATTTATTTTATTCAGTGAAGAAATAGATCAGGAGTACCCAACGGGTCATTTTCGAAATAGTGTCTCATTTTACTGCATTTGGCCTGAATCAAATTCTAAACAACTTAAAACCCGATAATCATTTATATTTATTGAATGCTTTTATTCTTAATTTGCCAGCCAGGAACAAAGAAAATGTCGTGCCAGCAACTTTTCACAAATTTGCCAGCAGAATAAAACGTTAATATACAGAAACGTGGATTGTATGCAAAGATATCAAAACCTTACTTTTGGCCTTTGTTCTATATATCTAATATGTACAAGTGCATAACGGTGATAATGCTATGCTTTAATTCCATTTTTCGCTAAACCAACAACTGTATAGGCTATTTGAGACGCATTTATGACTTCGGTTTTATTCGTATAAAATGCCAGGAAAATACGAAAGATTTGACACATAATATTTTATCTATTCTGTTCTGTGAAAATGCCAGCAAGATAGATATTTGAAAAGAATAGATATTTCACAGAATAAATCGCTGGGTACTCCTGATAGATGAACGCAATCATATCCTACACGACCTCATTTCAATAAAATAGTTTCATCTTTGGATCATGCCCAAGTGTAAACGTAAATAGTCCGTCGACATCATAAAGTATTCAAAACATTCCATAATTTCCTTCTTATTTCTAATTCGAGTAGAATCTACATGCATTCAAAGCAACAATTAATATTCCATTGCAGGGAGGTCTAAAAGCCTCGGTTTGGACTAGCGCCTTCCAGGCCATCGTAATGGTTGTCGGTGTTCTCATCGTCATCATCAAGGTTGGTTGTTGACTGCATTATAGTGCGGGAATGGACATGCGGAATTCGAAAGTTATAGCTGTAAAATGCAAAGAAAATTTAGTAAATAGATAATAACTGGTTCTACTATAATTTATTTAAAGTTCGCAGCGGCAGCATCATTAAACAGAATGCTTATTATAAGGCTAACCTCAAATAAGTAGGCGTTAAATTTTCTTGCTTATTCTATGATCCAGATATGTAGTCTCGCTCTAGTCTGAGTGAAGCAATTTGAATGCAATTAGTTATTGCTTTTACTTCATAACAAAACTGTTTCATTAAGATATCTTACAAAGAATCAACAGAGGTTATCATAATAGCAAAAACTATACTACAATTTGATATTAGCCAAATTGAGATTTATGTTGGTGCAATTACAACTGATGTGTTCAAGTAGAAAACAATAAAGCAAGTGGGATTAAAATCAACCAACACATCGTTCATATTAAAGGCAAACGTAGCACCAATCATCTCGAGTATGGTGTTTTAAATAAATGTCTCATAGTCTATTTTGGCATATGAAAGTCCCAGTGATATGTGAAAAAAAAATGGTTACGAAGAAGGATATGTTTTAAGTGATAATCCACGTGGATAATCATGCATCAACGCGAATTTTGAATATAATATTTCTATTATGCTTCATGCGCTCTAGCGATTTTCCGTGGAAAAAAAACACCTGATATATTTATTCAAAAGCCACTTTTGCAATGTGAAACCGTTGATTCTTTATAAAAAATATTATTGCTTCTAGGGTAGCGTCGATCTCGGAGGTTTTGATGAAGTGTGGAGAATCAATGACGAAGCTGGACGAGTCGAATTTTTCGTGTAAGTATCAAATTAGCAATTGATCAAACAACCATAACTATTTAGATATCCAGCAGAGCACCTATAAAGATTATGAACTTTGGAGTGTGGGTTTCGGGACCCCAAAGCTAGAATATCTGTATCAAACCACAAGTTTAAAAAAAAACGCCGTTTTATGGTGCGTTCAGCGGGACTTTGCGTCTGCGTCTGCGGAATTTAAATTGGTATTAAACATAGTAATCCCTGCGGAATTAATACCGCTGGGTTTACTATGTTTTATACTAATCAAAATTCCGCAGACGCAGACGCAAAGTCCCGCTGAACGCACCATTAAGCGGGTTTCATTCATATTTGGTCCATCGGAAAGAACATTCTTGCAAGAAGTTTAGAGCATCATCGCAATCAAATGCTTCGGGGGAATCGATTAAGTTTGTTTGTGATTATTTTGAATGTTGGTCTATTTTCACTTAGTATTTTTGAATATGATTATAACTTAGATAATTATAAAAAAGTACATTTATGTAAGCAATGTAAACATTTATCTTGAACTTGAACTTTAAATTTATATATATGTAGGTTAAAATGTGATCACAATAGATGGATTGTGTCTACACGTTTATATATAATCATAAAGCAGTTGCAGATTTATTAAGTAAAAGACCAGTATATGAGGATAAGTTATCGTCATTACTTATCATATTATGAACGGCCTTTGGCCCAATCACTAGATATTTAATCAACACTAAAGGGCGCTTGTTGGGTTCGACAGTTGAGAGAAAATAATCGGTTAATGTCACAAAATCACGTTTACTTGGTCAAGTGCAACTACACCACGTATTGAGATGCGCATATGGTTATAAAACCGGCTTTCTTGAGATTAACAACTTAAGCAACAACTTTAACATAGAGCTCTATTTACATTCTATCCTATTGAAATGTCCACCTTTCGACTGAACATATAAGGACAAATAGCTGTAGTTTGACAATTTCTTTTGCTGAAAATTGGATTGCGCTCCAAATCCATAATATTATTGTGCCTTTAACTGAAAAAAATACAAGAATTTCATACATTTCTTGGGTGCCCCCATATAACGCTTATTATCACTTGAACATATTCAATGACTACGTCTCACATTGTTCGTTGACATTCTCACTGAGTTTGAAAATGATGGTTTCAAATCTAAGACGAGTGGGTTATATCAGCATCTCATAAGTTAGTGTAGATAATGGCAAACTAAAAATGATGTTGATATTGCGTTTAATTAATTTGTTGCTTATCTCTCTCTTAATCATTTTCGTTTACGTATCCTTGTCAAGAAATCAAACTCATAATATGATTAAATGATTCATAATTTCACATATGAATAAACTATGTGACACTTCATATTCGATCAGATGAATTAAGATTTTATCTTATAAAACTGAGACATTTTCTGAGCGCCTCCCTCGATATAAATATATATTTTTCTTCTCGTCATTTATCTATATTTTTCAGTTTTTCCATATGAAAAACCTAATGGGAAATGTAGTTTTTAAGTTGAAAATAACTTAAGAGCATTAGTAACTTATATAGCAATATAACAAATGTCATATAAATACCATGCAAATATTTGTTTGCAATAAAGACGTGGTTTTTTTCGCAGATGGGATCCGAGTCCCCTGGTGCGCCACTCTTTCTGGACTTTGGTTGTCGGAGGTACCATTGGTTGGCTATCGACCTATGGCGTGAACCAGGCTAGTGTGCAGCGATATTCGGCCGTGCCCACCATCGCTGATGCTAGAAAGTGAGTTAATGTTGCTTTGCACCAACATTTAAACAGGGCATAGCACAACTTATTAGTTATATTAATGGAGCAATATTCTGAATACTACGCTCCGGGAAATATAATTATTGATATTGTTGTGACGTTCGGTTGCGACGTTCCTTTCGAGATTAGTGTACTTAAATTGATTCTAAATCATTTTTTTAATTAAATGTTTTTTTTTATTAAAAGTTTCTTATAGGCAAGAAAAACGGTCTATTACTGTTCACCTCATCACTGTTTAATAACCATTATGACATGACGATTCGGGAATAAGTTATTACAATATGAAGTACATAAATTTAACATAAGACAAGGTGCATTTGGAATTGTTCGACATACATTAATATATATAAACTTTGCACACAAATAAAACAAATGCGATTAAGATATAAAGGACATATGACATGTCACAGTTCACTGGGTTATGCCCAAGCAACGCTTGAGTCATGCTTTAGCGCAAAATTATTTTCCTTCCAGATGCAAAAAGAAAACGGGTATTTTAACAATGATTATTTATTTATATTAATAGTGTTCCATAGTAACTATGTATGAACAAAGACCAACTGACGAGAAACACGCATTTTTATAAAATGCCTAACACTCCTTGGGGCTAACACCGGGAACTACAATCGGCCATCAATGCATTTAGCATGTTTCAACAATGCAAACATATTTGAAGGGCACCCCACGACATATTTTTCAAAAAGTTGTAAAATAAACTTAAAACAACATTACGATCACAAAGAACTCCAAAATAATGGTTTTTAAACATTAACATTTTGCAAAAAGGTGTTCCTTTTTCCAAGCCAGCTGGGCTGTTCCTCCCTTTCTAGCCAGCTTGGAAATGAAAGGTACACCTTTTGCGAAAGTTGAAATGGTGAATATAACCGAATTACGTATCATATCTTGCAATTGACAATTAATAACGCAATTGCAAGCAAGTTTAATCAATTTCTTAATAATTATTCTCACTACTAATTGTGAAAATTAAGAAATTATCAAAAAAGGTGTTCCTCAAACTACTCAAATTTCCAAGCCAGCTGGAAATTGGTGCGGAACACCTTTTTGGGGAACAGCTCGTGAGGTGCTCCTCATATTTTCTTACTCTTATTACTGATTTTATGAACAAAACTTCATCCTGGTAAAAGGATTTGATATGTGTGTCAGTATGGAGAATACTTATAGACAGAGGTATGTCCAGAACTCGAATATGTTCACCGGGGTTCACCAGGTTCGCTAGGTTCACCAAACCCTCTTATAGAATTTATATAAAAGCGTAGCGCATGTTCGGTGTATCACCAGTAAATGATAGGACAATACCGGTTCGCTACGTTTGCTAGGTTCACCAGTGAATGGTAGCACAATACCCGTTCACTACGTTCGCTAGGTTCACCAGTGAATGGTAGCACAATACCCATTCACTACGTTCGCTAGGTTCACCAGTGAATGGTAGCACAATACCCGTTCACTACGTTCGCCAGGTTCACCAGTGAATTGTAGTATAATAGCGGTTTATAAAAAAAAACGTATTTGTTCATTCTAAATATTCAAATTATTTATTGCATCACGAATGCAAAACGCGGTGACGTAAACAAAACATGGCATTTAGTTAGGAAACGTATTATGACGCAATAATTATGTATGTCATTCTTTCGCTGCATGCGTTGGTGAACCTAGCGAACGTAGCGAACGGGGCCACGACTCGATTCATTGGTGAACGTAGCGAACGTAGTGAACCATAGATTTTACCTGGTTCACTGGTAAACCTAGCGAACCTAGTTAACGCCAGTGAACATTATCTAGTCCTGGACATGAATGTATAGGCACGCCTTCTTAAAGGACAATATGTGTCCAACAATCACCAAGAGAGCTCTTTCACATCACATCTGGATGATACTTTAAAACTGTGTCATCTAGATACATGTCGATGTGAATGTTTGTAGGATGCGATTCCCCGTCATATTTTATATTTTTTTCTTTTTTTAACTAAATGAGCCTACATCTTTCCCTTGTACACCTTCTAAATACACTTATTTCATAATCTGTCAGGACTCTTCTGCTGAACATCCCGGGTCTGCTCATCATGGTCTCGATCTGCTGCATGGCAGGCATGGTGCTCTTCGCCTGGTACGAACACGTCGGATGCGATCCATTGAAGGCCGGCATGGTCGATAACTCAAATCAGGTTCGTCATTTTTTCGCGTAGCTTACATCCTCTTATTTAGAATTCATAACGTGATGTTAGAAAATAAATTGAAGCTCGTTTTAAATCACTCTGACATACATAGCAACATAGTGCCGTACCATTCTGGTCACTCACATACATGAAACCAAATCTTGTTGTAGATGTTGCCGTTTTACATTATGGACCGATTGGCCTACCTCCACGGAATCCCGGGTCTTTTCTTGTCCAGTCTCTTCGCCGGTGCACTTAGGTATGATTTTTTTTCTTCAAAATCATATTTTTAATACATATTGAAGATTTCAATCTACATATACAATAGTTATTCCTTTCATTTATGCATCGATTTATAGAGTGAGTTGATTGCATGGCACGCTCCTTTTCTCTTTTTGGCCGTAGTACGATGTCTTCGTCTCTGGGCGCGGTGGTGGCCGTCACGTGGGAAGACATGCTCAAGTGGCACTTCGGCAAATACTCCAACACCACGCAGACCCTCATCAACAAAGGACTCAGTGAGTGTGCAACGATTAGCAATACTTTCCTCTTATTACACAGTAGTCAATCATATACTTTTTCGTGATTATCATCTGTTTTTTTTTATTGATACGGATGAACACCCAATGTATATCAAATTGCATAGCAGGCGCGGATTTACCATATAAATCACCCGGCGCACGCCCCCCTGTTCGCCCTTATATGTAAGACAAAAAATAAATTTGCGCCCCCCTGTTCAGCCTGATAATTTTATACAGTTGCGCCCCCAGGTTCAATATTTTCTGGATCCGCGCCTGCATAGAATCAAAGAACTTATAACACCAAGAAGGGCCACTCTCTATGTAGCATGATGTTACTGCAAAAAGCTATCCAGATTGCAGCGCCTCTCCCGGCAACTGTGTACACGTTATCTAGGTCAATGCCACTTCATATTGTCAGCTCATAAGATGTAATGCAAATGTGATTCATTTTACGTGTACATGTTGCATTTTTTGAATGCACACAATGAAAATTATACGTAAAGAAAACTATTTATCTTAAACTCTGTATTACCAATAATTTAAAATAATAGGAATATCACATAGAAATGGTGATTATGCATATTTATTACCAAAAATCCCTGTTTAGATACAACAACGTAACCAAATGTATGATATTGCACCAACGAACTTTACATATTTCAAAGCTTTCACGTACATGTATATGGGCTATATATGTCAAATATGTATTTAATTCATACTTTTTCGTCGAGTCAATTACAAAATCTCATTAACTCTGCAATAATTATACAATGTAACCAAATCAAGAATTAATACTAATGGAATTTAACAGTTTTCATGTACATGCATATATCCTATATGGTCATTTGTCAATTCGGCCCTTCACCAACTCGGCCTCTACCAACTCGACCCCTAATTATTCGATTCGGCCCCTCATTTTGCAGTCCAATCGGCCCCTCAAAAACCAA